>JABXWE010000890.1:0-62273 GCA_014611495.1 Limonius californicus | reverse complement strand
AACTTGGGCGTTGTGGGCATTGTGGAGAGTTTGGAATTGGGCGATGTGGTCACGTTGGATGTTATGTTCCCCACATATGTTAAATATTAGTAGATCAGTACATACACTAAAGTAAATAGGCAAGGGGCCGAGCTTAGCCGAAGGAAAATTTACGGTTATTTAAAAGTGGGCGATGTGGTCACGTTGGGCGTTCTGTCCCTGTCCTAACTTTGGGCGTTGTGGTCATTTTGGGCGTTGTGGTCCTATTCAGAATTGGGCAATGTGGTCGCGTTGGGCGTTGTGTCCCTCTAGTAATTTTGGGCGTTGTGGGCATAATGTAGCGTTGGGCGATATGGACTTTGGGCGAAGTGTCCTAGACCCTTAAATAAGTGCAGAAAATATTATAAGCTGTACGACTTAGGGTAATTCCGGTAGAGTTGGCCCCGCGGGAGAGTTAGTCCTCAACTGTTATTTCAACATAGGGACAGCAGATGGCCCAAGCATGCCCATTATGAAGTAGTTTAAATAAATCGGTTTTGAGACGACCTAAAGTTTTGTGCGTTCAAAAGTTAAAATAAATATTATGTCTGCTAGACCGATTGGAATCACAAATTAAACGGACCGCAGTGCAAGTAGATGCATCTGATTGACATATAACCTAACTTTATGCAGCGTTTGCCGCCTGTTTAAATATTTCAAGATGGTCCATGTCTCCCATGATTTTGGTAGAGTTGGACCAGTATTACTTGGGAGAAATGGACCGTTCACTATAACTACAAAATCCGTGGTTTGTAAAATATAAAGAAAATAAAAACTTAATTTTTTATAGAATATAATTATGCCAACTGTGTACAAACGAAAAGGATCTTCCGTGCGAGGGCAATGGTCAGAACAGAACCTAAGACAGGCTATAGAAGTTGTCCAAAATGGGCAAATGGGGATCAATGAAGCCTCAAGAAATTTCAATATTCCGAAAACACTGTTAGACAGGAGAAGACGAAATCAGAACGTGCAAAAACGAAATTTGGGCCCATCTTCCACATTAGGCAAACAAAATGAAAAAATAACTACGACAACTCATTATTAAACTGCAGGCTAGGGGCTTTCCTCCAACAAGAGATGCCGTGTGTAGCATGGCATATTGTTTGACAGAGCACTCAAAAATCATACATACATTCAGCAAGACAAGCGAAAAAGCGGGATATCACTGGCTGAAGTCGTTCTTGCGTCGTAATCCCGAAATAATCAAAAATCAGAGGGGTTTTCATTTTCCCGTGCTGCTGGAATGTGCAAGAAAAACGTTGACCAATACTTCAAGTTGTTGCGGGAAAATGAGTTATTTGCCGAACCTGGCAATGTTTATAATGTCGACGAAAGTGGATTACAGCTAAACAATAAACCTGGACAAGTTTTGGCAGCTAAGGGCACAAAAAGCGTTGCATCAGGTGAAGAAGGTGACACCATCACTGTCGTAACTTGCTGCAGTGATGAGTGTTTTTGCCACCCTATTGTGTATTTAAAGGCAAAAAACAGAAAGCAGAGTTCGAAGATGGAATGCCACCGGGTAATCAGAAGGATGAATCAGAAGTCAGCTTACATCAACACCGATTTATTTTTCGACTGGCTAAAAATCGCTTTATACTACGAAAATCACAAGGAAAAGTTTTGCTGATATTAGACGGTCATACATCACACAGTAATTCAGTGGAAATGCTTGACTATGCGAAGCTCATGATGTAGCTATTTTGTGTCTCCCAGCTTACACAACGCATTATTTACAACAGCTGGATAGAGCTTTCTTTAAGTCTCTGAAAGCCCATTTCTACGAAACCTGCAATAATTTTGTAAAAAATAATCTTGGAAGAAAATTGTACCGTTATCAATTTGGTCACTTACTAAATACTGCTTGGAGTAAGTCTGCTTTCGTAAATAATGCTGTATCTGCATTTCGACCGAATGGCATTATGCCGTTTAACCCTCAAGCAATTCTGGATTATGCGTTTCTTTCTGCAGATGACGAACAACAAAATCGCATTGAAGCAGCAACCAGGTATGTCGACAATATGTGACACGCCAGCTGGGTATAGAACGCCATCACCATCAGATGACGAAACCACCTGCTACCACGTCAGTTTGTTCTGCGAGAAACCTAAAGGAACCTATTGCTTCTACTAGTAATACTACATCTTTCCAGGCATCCTCATCACCTGATGATAAACTTTCATCGGACATCACTCCAGGTAAATATCCTGACGAAATATCTCCCGTGTCCGTCGTAAAGTAGAAGGGAGAAAATTTACGAAAATGATCCAGAAATTTGGCAGAAGTATTCAGTTCGAAGTCAGCTGTAACGAAGAAGACAATTAAAAGGTCGTGCAAATTGCAGATTCTGAAAGAAAAATCCAAAGCAAAACCAAAAATGTCAAAAGGGACGTTTATAGAGATGTCAGAATCTGATACTACCGATAACGAAATTGATGATTGGGACGAAGACATTTGTGCCGGATGTCTTGAGAATTATAATGAATCTTATAGTACAGTAGAATGGATACAGTGTCTCAACTGTAACCGCTGGCTTCACGAAAATTGTACTAAATATGATGATATGTGTGATTTGTGTAGGAATTATGTTCACAAAATAAAGAAAAATCTTTCCCTTTTCTGGTTTTAATTTCTCTTTAGTTTTTTATAATGTTTTTAGAAACTATGATTTAGTTTGTTTGATTATCTAGGAATAACCATCTTACCCGTAATGCTTGGGCTATCTGACCTATAGCATATGTGTTAGATGGACCAGGGAGCACCTTTCTTTTTTATTTTATTATTTAGAAGGTATTTTTAAGTTTTGTATGAAATGCTTATCACAATAAAGTCTTTGTCGAATTGTTCATATTTGTTTTTGATTTCATTCTGTATAGTAATAAAGTTACGAATTTCTTTCTTGAAATGTTTCATTTATAAATGCATTTACTTACCGGCACTTTGTTAGTGTGAGTCTTAAATTCATCGCTTTCTTAAGTTTGTCGCCCCTAAAGCATATATCCAGTAACGCAAACATTCCAAATAATCTTATGTATTCTGTGTCTATCGTCTGCATTTACTTTTTCCAATAAAACCGGTAAGTAGCTGTTAAGTAACGATTTGTAAAGGAATGCGTTTGAAAAACTTACCTACAATTTAACCTTTAAAACTTTATGTATATGGACGCACGTAATTTTAAGAGTTTAAATTACAATATCTTGTGCAGGCCACCCGAAAGTGTGAAAAAGTTTTAAATTTAAATAACATATGTATAAAATAGTTAACTCAGTGACTTTCGCCTTGATTACCTACTAGTGCAAAAAAATGGCGCCGCTGCATTGTGTAATAAATGCGTTGTCACCTTTGCTATCGAGTCTAAATCACCGAATACAAGCGGGTAAAAGCAGAAACTTGTTATAAAACACCCTTAAACGAAGTTTATGTCCGATGAGCGGTGAGAATACCATAGAGTGCAGTTACGCACCCCACGGGAACATAAAATCCGCTTGCTTTTAAGTTTAACTTTTGAAATAGCCACACTAGTTCTGGAACAATAGCAGTAATACTTCGCACCTACCGTTCTGACTCGGCAGATTTTCCGTATTGTAGAAATAAACGAGAAAATACGTCGTCACGGGGGAGCAGTGAAATTTATGGCGTAAATTTTCCATATTGAAAACAGCGGAAATTATGAAATATTAAGTGAATAAACAAACATCCGAATCTCTGTTCGTTGGCGATGTTATTAAATTAGAAATGAAAATATATACATTATTTTTTTTTTTTGTAAATACTGTAAAATCAAGAAGTATTTGGTAATTTTCATAGTTCACTTTTCCGCTTGAAGTAAATACTAATATTTAAAACCCGCATTGCAAAATATGTTGCGGACAGTGAGTATCGTCAGTTACATTTTGGCGTCTAAGTTGTGTAGTTCTTTAATAGGGACTGCCGAAGTTTCATTTACCATTACATGAAATATGTTAGCAGCAATAGTGTCACAGCCTTGAAGATTTTTCGTATACCCATAAACGAAACGTCGCCAATTCCTATCCATATGAGTAACATGTTGGATATTGTATACTAGTAAAAATAAACTTAAGAGCAAAAGTATCTGGCCACCTAACAACCTTAATTTTAAAAGAATAAATAGCATGCTTCGTTACATTTGTGAAATAGCGCATTGGTATCGTTTCGAAGCCCGATTATTGCTCTCTCAAATGATAGCAAATTAATCTCTGGTTAGCTTTTGTTTATCGTGTTAACAAAATTTTTGTTATCATAGTCAGAATAAGTAAAACGAAAAAAATTTAAATTTGTTTATTAATAGCAGAAACAAAAACAAGTTTGAACAAATGCAGTTTACTCAATACTTTGTATGACTCACTCTTGCTCGTATAACAGATTGCATACGGTTTGGCATGGATCTGATCAGCTCTTCAACAACATCCTGAGGGATGTTATCCCACTCTTCTTGAGCAGCCCTTGTCAGTTCTTGAAGCGTTGTTGGAGCTGGAACCCGTGATCGAATTCTTTTCTTGAGTTCATCCCACATGTGCTCAATCGGATTCATATCCGGACTTTTGGCTGGCCACTCCATGGCTCGTATACCAATTTCGTTTGAGGCCTTGCATTATCCTGCATAGGCAAGAAATTATCGCCAATGAAGCCAGCATAGAGGACAACATGCTCATCTAAGACTTCAGAAATATGGCGTTGAGCAGTTAAACCGCCTAGGTTACCTGTGGGGATATAGGCCAGTTCGGTTTTTGCATGAAGAGAAATGCCCTCCCAAAACATGCATGAACCTCTTCCAAAAGCGACTTGCTCCACTATGCAGCCCTGTGAAAATCGTTCTCCTTGACGACGGTAGACTCTAGCTCGTCTATCGCTACCATATAGACAAGTCTTGGTCTCGTTTGAAAAGAGCACAGAGTTCCATTGCTCCAACGTCCAGTTTACGTGCTCACGAGCAAAACGTAGGCGCTCTGCACGATGCGCTTCCGTCAATTTTGGACACGTTGCAGGTTTCCGGCACCTTTGCCTATTTTCAAGAAGTCTTCTTCTAACAGTCCAGCGACTTACTGTTACTCCTCTGACGTCTCGCATTTCTTGTTTAAGCTGGACAGCATTTAACATGCGATTCCGCAAGGAGGTCTTTCTAATAAAGCGATCATCCTGTACTGAAGTTGCTCTTGGTCTGCCTGTTTTCGCTCTGGCCACGTACCGACCAGTTTCTAAAAACTTTCTAAAACCATTCTGAACAGTAGAACGTTTCATGTTCAGTTGCCGAGCTACAGATCGCTGACTGTTACCAGCTTGAAGCAGAGCAACAGCTTGAGCTACAATTTCAGGAGATGTATTCATGCTTTCACTAATTTTAATACTGTTGGAAGCAAACTTAACAGATACTATGCAAACAAATTGCAAGTGCCACGCATTCAACTGTTTCATAGCACTCTTGAAACAATACATTGTTTGAAGCTGCAAACCATCTCACATACGGCGCTACTGATAAAAGAAAGCTGTGATCTCTTGACAGTTGGTGAGAATTTCTTTTTAAAAAAATTAATTAAGCAGTATTTTTCTTTAATATGAGTGATTAGTTAGTATTGTACAAGACGCAGTTTAATATTAAAAATCACTTTTAATTGGAAAGTAATGGGTGGCCGAATACTTTTGCTCTCAAGTGTATATTTTATTGAAATATGCATTTACAATTTTCCGATATCTGACGGTTTTCGTAAAAGCGATATTTGTACCTACAGGTTTGGCATGTTAAAAGAATATATGTTGTACATTTTTTTGTTGGATCAAAACAATAATAGCTTTGGAAAATAATTATTTTAAGTTGCCCTCTACATAGAATTACATGTGGAACATCGCTTTGTGCAAGAATGTCATATTAGATAATTCAATGTAGAATTGATCTTCGTTAACGGTAATCAGGCAATAAAATTAATTAAAAGTAAAAGTACGTAAAAAGTAAAGTAAAGCAAAAAGTAAAAGTAAAAAATTAAAAAGCTGTTTACTAAAGGTTTTTCGCCTATAAAAATGTGAAATTGCGTAGCTAAATGAATTGAATTTTTGAATTTTCACAATATATTGAAACATAATAAACACAAGTCAACTTATAAGTAAGCCTACCTATACAAATACATTTCAGTGGCTGTTTAGGAGGCACAACTAAAATCAATCAACTACAGATGTATTGCGCTGTGTGTTGTTTTCCTCTCAAAATCGCCCTAGGAGGTATACGTACAATAGTATAGACTGTATTTCTAGAAGTTCGAGATACAACTTCTGCAGTTGCTAAAAATGACGTTCTTATTATTACTCATCTCAAATTTGTTTCCTGTTTTAATATAGAGGGTATCTGTGTTGTTAAAGTTATATTTAAAAATGTGATGAAGATAAGAAAATAATGCAAATAATTACACAATATAAAAATATTACCTACTGCGCAAATAAACAATAAATCTTCCTGTAAAATGTTGCTGCCCTTATTAAATTTTCAATTTAAAACCTAGATTTCACAATATTTTGATTGCTAAAAATCATTTACCATTTTCAATTAATTTTTGTAGTGCGGTAATAAAACAGAATTGTTATTTTCAATTGCAATCAGTATGTAACCGTTATACAATCAACGTTAAAAATCCGCTAACATTTGGACTCTTTAATCGACTATTCAAAACATTTTGAATAGTTTTGTTATCCGCAAATACTTTTAATTTGTAAGCTAAAGTC
Organism: Limonius californicus; assembly: GCA_014611495.1. Lineage (NCBI taxonomy): Eukaryota > Metazoa > Arthropoda > Insecta > Coleoptera > Elateridae > Limonius > Limonius californicus. Next base: position 55,523 of record JABXWE010000890.1, on the reverse strand, counting down.
ATGAATATATAAAATTTCCATTAAGAACTAATTTTTAATATTCTTGCGTGATATAATTTTTCATGCGCTGGTATTTTAGGTAATACAAATAATCTCTGAAACAGTGGCAAACAGGCATGAAATAGTTCACCTTTAGAATATTAATCTGCCTTATAATCGCGGATACGTTTTACAGGGTGTTTTAAAAATAGTTTGCATAATATGGGTGTGTTATATGTGCACATAAATATTTACCACATTAGGTATGTTACTGTTCTTAGCAGTTTTCTATTCTAAATAGAGATGACAAACATCTTTAAGTAAATACTGTTCCATTGGAAGCACTTTTCAGCAGTGTTTAAGTAGTTGTTGAACAGTTAAGTATATTTTCGCGATTCAATTTATCGAGCATACATGTAAAATCAGTTAATACTGTTATAGGAGTAGGTTTAATCAATTTAGAGCTACACACTTTAGCACTGCTTATACAGAGCGACTAAAAAGTATGGAGACTCCATAACAAACATTTTACACCAACAGTGTTATTACATTGTAATAATAATTCTCTCAATTATTACACTATATTTGTTAATCATTTCGTCGTGTATATTTTCTGTTTATTTGGGTTTAAACACATTACGGCTGCTGATGAACCACATGTCACCTTTTGAGCGCAACTTTTGCACAACTAGGTTTAGTGGCTAAACATTTTATTGGATAAATCATGATTTTCAAAGTCGTTTATTGATTTTACCAAAATTTAATCTTATCAGCTCTTTGTTTTGGTTTGTTTATCATTTGTTTCTCGGTTGCTTTAATTGTTTCGTCAGTTACATATTGTAGTTGAGTACTTATCAAATTGGCTAAGACCCACGGTGCTCGAGATTTAAACGAGCGGTAGCACAAAGCTATTATAGAGCATTTTTGCATCTCTAAGTCGACGGTAACAAAATTTCTCTAACGTTGGGAGGTATATGGAGGTTATCTTAAGAGTAAAGTAAAGAGTAGCAATCCACGTCTTGCGGAACCGGACTTTAACAGGGATATATCGATTCCTACTGAACCTGGTCCATATACGAACCATACGTCGGAGTTACAAAAACAAGTTCATGCTATTTGACAGTGACGGCTAAATGCTAAAACTGAAAAAGCATGCATGGCTTTTTGGCAGTCCAGCCGCGCTATAGGTAAATCCTCGAGACTCTCTCACAGAATTATCTTGTGGCTGTACACTGCCATGATTAGACCTACGCTATGTTATGGAGCACTTGTCTGGTGGCCCAGAGTCAGACAAGTTACGGCAGCAACCAAACTAGGACATGTACAACGTGTTGCCTGTCTTAGTTCTACAGGTGCTATACATTCAACCCCTACGGCCGCCTTACAGTTGATCTTATGCCTTCCACCACTCGCCCTTTTTGTGGAGGAAGGCTTCGAGGCTGCGCCATACGGGTCTGCGGTACACAGCAGGCAGGGGAGGCATACATACCCGCATCCTGGATGAGGCAGTCGTCAAGACCCCTCTTCTGGACGCAATGGTAGACTACCTTCCTCCACAAAATGTCTTCAATAGACACTTCAGTGTTTATATCAATGCTGAGCCAACCCAGCATATGGACATATCCATCTTTACCGACGGATCTAAAACAAGTCATGGAATGGGTACCGGAGTCTTCTCCGATGTCCTAAACCTACGCCACAGTATACCACTAGGCAAAACTACTGTCTTCCAAGAGGAGGTAGTGGGAATAATGCATGTTGCAAAATTACCTCAGGAGTGGTACTGCAGTTCCGTGAAGCTCCCCACGGTATCTCAAAAGATAATGTCATTTCTCTTATATGGGTAAAAGGACATGACGAAAACTACGGCAATAAGAAGGCGATGAAATTGCGAGACTGGCGTCCGAACAACCTATTTGGGGACCAGAACCCGTTATTCCTATATCCCTGAGGACATTAAGCTTTATGCTATACCAAGAAACCCTAAAAAACTTCACACGAAGATGCGTAAACACCGAAAGTAGTCGTCATGCAAGGGATGCTATTACTGCGCCCTCGCCAAAGATAGCCAAATTTTGTGTACAACTGTCCCGAAAGAACCTGCGACTAGTTGTAGGTATCTTATCTGGACACTGAACCATAAATCAACACATGTAGAGGATGGGACTGGCGGATAGCCCAAACTGTCGAGGATGCAACGGGGATAACGAGACGGCAGAACACGTCCTGTGTCACTGCCCAGATCTCGCAACAATTAGAGGATCCATGTTGAAACTTTTGGCCTGATATGTCCTCAAGTACATCCAAAGAATTGGATGGCTTGGGTGATGCCGAAATTGGGTAGCTGCTGAGGAAGCAGCACAATGGGCCCACCTATGTGGCCTAAGTGCACGTGAGGTAACTCACTCTCCCAAATCTGCAATGAATGAATTGACAGTGACGGTATGAAGTGGATTCGTCAACCTACAGGCAAAGTATCAAATCCTCTTCATAGAACCGATGGTATCATGGATCGGAAGATGTATATGTTATATTCTTGAGAATAGGATGCTTCCGCATTCAAAGCGTTTCGTTAGTCGGGATTTCATGTTCCAGAAAGACAACGACACAATGTACCGTGTGTCTGATGGAGAGACGCCTATGGACTGGCCAAGCCAATCGCCCGACCGAAACATCATAGAGAGATTGTGGGAAGACCTGGAGAGGCGTCTGGTAGACAAGAGAACAAAGAATGCCGTCGATACTTTGCCCAATTTCAATTTGCTAAATGCTTTGTCACAAAGTATTAAAACTGTTTTGTTATAAATGATTAATCCCAGTATTTTTCTGTAGAAATTTAAACTTGTCTTAGTTTATAATTCAGTTGCAGTTATTTTAAAGATTTTACATAATATTAATTTTCTGCAAGTTGTTGTTTTCGTAAGTTAATGCAAAGTGTTTTCTTCTGTGGCAGGTAAGAATATCAAAATATATTAGTAGGATATGATAGAGATTCGTATAATTTTAACGTAGTTATCGAAAAATAATAAATGTAATATAGTTTTGGACGACACTGTACCAAAATGGCGACAGGGCGATGTGAGCTGCAACCTTCAACTAATTTAACTATATGGGAATTATTTGATATTTCATATTTCCAAAATCTTAATAGTGGTGCGTGCAAATAAAGTAATTTCGTTACTAGAGATAATGTTAATGTCTGCGTTTATCCATGAATTAATTTGATTGCATATTATTAAAATATACATAGTTAATTAGTTATTTTTATTAATTATTCGGTTGGCGTGTTTTTGTCAAAATTCTATTTAGCTTTTATTGTTCGCCAGAATTATGAGTTGTGGCATAGAAAACCAAGACTCAGATCAGAAGTACCATCATACGTGCTGCTTCTGTAACTTATACCAGTTGTTCACCTCATATTGATTTTGATAATCATACGGCAGCACGTAGAAATACTAGGAAATAAATAATAATCTGTTGAAATTCATGGCAACCGTATATTTACTACTTAATTAAACACTAAGAAAGTTTGGTATAGAAAAACAAACTGAGCTGTTCTTTTTTACCAAACTTGATCTAATAATTCAAATACCAATGCTGCGCCATCTGTAACTACACTCTTGCCGAAGATCTATCAGCCCATGCAGAAATATTTCTACGAGAAAACAGCAAAACAAATTTCTTACGCTGGAGTATTGTAAAGAATTTGCAATTATTAATAAAACTTCTTTGATTATACTTTTTAATAATATGGAGTGAAGCGAATGTTATAACAAATATTCTCATAATATCTGTAATATAAATAAACGTACCTATATGAACAGAGATCTTAGGTTAATAGGGTTTTCTTGCAAAAGGCAGGTTCAGGAATGGCTTTCGAATAAATCAATTCCATCAAAGAGACGCCCACCCATGTATATTTTCTAAGGCTTTGACTTATTTGCAACCTACTACTGACTTTTGTCATACCCGGTGTTTCATATCAACCTAGCAAACATTTGTTAATTTTCTTAGAACCTACATCTAAAAGTTTAACGTAATACATTTCAAATTTGTAGCCAACAATATAATTAAGACGATAATCAAGAAAAGTAGCACCTTGAAATTTAATTAATAATCTTTCGTAATATTGAAGTTTTAATCAGTGTTGCATGGCAAAAATAAACGATTGCGATATCCTAAGCTGCAGTTGGTAATTAACTTTGGAATATTTAGAACTCTTCGAGTGCTTTTCAATTTGCTTTCAAGAATATTAAAATTAAATTCATAGCAGGAGGTAATGCCAACTTTGTACCATCCATAGCGGACCTTTTTTGTTATAAAAGTAAATTAAAATCAAATATTTGCCAGTATTGAGTACACTCAATTATTTGACGCAACAATTACCTGATGCTAGGACAATACTGGCCAATTTAAGTAACGGTATAATTGGAAAATTTGCCGATACTAAAATTAGAACAAAGTTAAATGCGTACAAGTGCGTGAGTCGATAATGAACGTGAGAGTAAATCAATACAACATTAATCGAGTAATTCATCAACAAGCCAACAAAATTGGAGTGTTCTTTATGAACTACAAAGTTAACAATTTCGCGAGATCAAAGGGAACAAAAACAATTTCCGTTTCCGATGAATTTTAACAATAAAAACTCAACTTGTATGCTCGATTCTAATAGAACGGAAATTAATATTATCCCTTGTTCTCCTGCAGCTACAATTTTGAGATAAAAAAATCATACCTTGTGCTGTAAAAATTCAAGCGAAATGTAATTTTTAAATAAATACCGTATTGTAATTCCCAAAAAAAAAAAAATAGAAGAACATGAGTGCAAAAGTTTATTATTGTAATCAATTAACGTTGAATTATTTAAAATTCAGAATAGTCAGAAAAGTATTAAACTTGGCGCTTGAATTTTCAAATGCCCATTCTTAAATTCTCTTTGTTCCTCAACTTAAGCCTCTATTGTTTCCGTAAATTTTGCTTCCTTCTGTCAATACTTTAATAATAGGTCCCCCACCAGTTTTCTTTATTTATTCCAGGAACACAAATACAGATTTTGTATGTTTTATGCTTTTCTTAAATTCGCAAAATGCGAATGTTTAAAGCTGTGCATGATTATGCAGGACCCTAGTAGTAAATTTTAAATATCTTTATTCGTTTTTCGTCCGGTTTCATCAACCTGAAGTTGCATTAGTTCTAAAAATGCGAATGGTTGTTTCATCAAAGTTATGTATAAACTCCTTCCGCTACGCTACTGAAGTACAATACGGATAATTACATGGAATTTTATTGGTGAACATGTAATCCCAAGAACACGGAAATACCTAATTCTGTGTCCTGAAAAGGAAATAACACAGACAATGCAGATGAAATGAAAATAACATGCGAGATTGCGAAAACAATCTCCGCGAGGGAATATTTTAAAAGCAAAAAGAAAATCGTTAAATAATAAAAGCAGAAGAATTTATTTGAAATGATTTCGCTGATGGATTATAAATTTCGAAGATGCCCCACTTAGGCAAACTTAATGTGATAAGAACTTTGCGTAAACTGCCCGTAATTTAAAAATATCTTTAAAAAGTTGGGTGTGGTTAGGCAGGGCAGGAAGGAAACTTCTGTTTTGAGTTAATTTAATTATAACCCTCCGAGTAGCTAAATTTAAGATCCAAAATTATTGACTGCTTTTAATGGAATATCGCAAGACGATACCTGCCTGATAAAATTGAATTTAAAGTCTAAGTAGAAAGAAGATCACTTATTAATTTAGCAAATCATCCCAAAGCACATCAAACGTTCTCGGAGAAAATTCCTTGTAATAAAGTGTATATTATGCGAAGGTTCTGATACGTTTTTCTGCCTTTAGTAATTATGCTTCGAAAAACGCCAACTAATTAAGAACAAGAAGCCTGTTATATCTTGCAATAACCATTAAACTAGAGCGGTTTTCCGAAATACTTAAGCAGGTGAGTGAAGTATCTTGTTATAAGAAGTTTTCAAATAAGCATTTATGAGACGTGCAGTATTAAATGTTAGGAAAGGGGAATTTTTAATTATTTATAACATCAATTTTCGAAATTCTGATTTCATTTTGTTATCAACCAGAAGCCTAAAAGAGGCCATTCACTAAATGAGGAAGGGGAACACCTTACTTTATTCGATTACTTCCAAAGTCCTTGCTGGAAATTAATTCCAACTTCCGACATTCGTTCCTAATTGTATTTTATTGTTGAAAATTGAAATAGTGCAAAGGTTAAATGAGAGATAATTAACAATTAATTAGCATCTCTTTAATGAAACACCATTTCTGTTATTACGGCTCATTCGTGCACCACTTCATTGACTATGATGGTACGAAGAGCGGAAGCACGTTATAAACACGCACTTCAAGTCTCCTTAGCTGCGACTTCTGGCGATAAGTGCCAGAGGATACGGAAACAATAAGCCACGCACATCCTTTTCAACAGGAACTAAGGGGTTTTGAGGGAGTATGGAAACAACTATGCGGCACTAGTCGAGAACGGCACAATCTGATGTGCTCTAGCATAAGGACATAGAAGATTATATTGGCCTGACTAAGTTTGATTAACTTGGGGCAGTCGTGTAGAATGTGTTGGAAATGGCCATCGAGTCTGCAGTAATTACTTATTAGAACGCTATAAATAATATCCTGTGATTAGGTTTAAAGGGACGCCCCAGTACGTTTACATTAAATACCCGGATATATATGCTACATGAATTTTCTCGAAATGTGTAGTTATGTTGCAAACATTAAAATAGATGGGTAATCTTTGAGGTTAATGAATACTCGAAAGCCATACACATATTTAAATAATAAGAATGTACGCAAGCAGAGCCTACATTTGAATGTAGCACTCAGGCATGCTGTTACTATACATTCGTTATCAATATTTTTATTAATATACTTACTTAAAGGTATATTTCTAATGTTTAAGGAAATTATACTAAATATATACCGTCATTCCATACCAAGTCCACTTATGTTTGAAGCTTCATATTACCGACTTCAAAGAAATTAACGAAGAAGTGGTAGTATATGGAGATATGTGTATATATGTCGAGTCCAGAAGATGTAATTGTACATTTCATGAAAAGGACCTCACCTCATGAGGCGACTCCTCATATTGTAATTTCAAAGTTTTCCGCCACCTGGGAGAAAATCCCATCCATTTCATGAAGTGGAACCCATCCTCTTCCAGATGGTGAAATTATACGAGACTAAACTATTTGGATAAGCAAATTGTCCATTTCACGAAAAGATGGGATAGAAGATACTATTTGGTATAATAATTGTGGCGTCGTCGCAAATGGATGTCTAATTCGTGTAAAGATCATATGATCACGGACCACCTGTCAAACGGTGCTATTTTAAGAGTTGTGTGGTGTTTGAGGAGTTGTGAGTTGTTGTGGTTTGTTTTCATTTCGGGGTTTTTTTCTCATTACATAATTATTGGTGTGACATGGAGTACGACGCTAAAGACAATTTCTTCAATGAAATCGAGCAATATTACTCAAGACAGCCAGGAAAAAAGCCCTTCTCCAAAGGGACACAAGCTGCTGTTGTTGAAGAAATTCTGTGTGTCAAAACGAAATCGTATGTTATTCCTAGTCTACTCCTAGTACAAATTCAACAAAAGTTTATATAAGATAGGTACTATTTATTCCAGGGGCCAGAAGACTAGAAGGAAGTATTACCCGCTTGTCACTTATGATGTTTTTTCTCTTGGCAACAAGAAATTTTTGATAAAAAACGCAACAAAATTGAAGACACTGAAACTAGATACCTAGTCGCATACGAAGACCTCTGTGATCGGTGTCACGAAATACACATTTCAACAGAACATGGAGGAAATGTAAAGATGAGAAATGCTGGAAAAATCAAATACTGTGTGCCTAGACCTTGCATTGAAGCATATTTAAAAAGTAATAAATCGTGCAATGAGCAGAAAAGCGTATCTCGTAAACTTGTCGTGAAGCCAATAACATCGAAAGACTTTAGTGAAAGAAGACAGATAGATCTTATCGATTTTCAATATCTCGGATGCCAAATTCAAGTCGATATTGAAATAGCAAGATCACAGTACCAAATTCGTTTGCTTGAGGCCTTTGGAGACGAAAAGAGTTGCGGAGGTGGCTTCTCAACTGCTGAAAATCTTCCTAACTTTTGGGGCACCTCGCATCTTACAAAACGATAACGGTCGTGAATTTGTGAACTAGGTGATCAAGGAATTGAAAGAATGGTGGCCTGAATGTGTTATCGTAAATCGACGTCCCCGTCATCCACAAAGTTAGGGCAGCATCGAGGGCAGTAATCAGGACATCGAGAACATGATCATAGCTTGGATGTCCGATAATGATTCAAAACACTGGGCAATCGGGCTTCATTTCGTGCAATGGCAAAAAAATATTTCCCATCATCAAAATATCGGGCAATCTCCCTATAAAGCACTTTTTGGCCATAACCCGCGTGTGGGTTTCACTACTTCCAACCTGCCGAAAGAAGTCCTAGAACGTTTACTGAATGAAGAAGACCTGGATACTTTTGCTGATGAAGAATTATCGCAGGGGAATACACCAACTGACAGCGAAACTGATCACAGTGGCAAGTCACAAAATGAAGCGCGAAACGGAGAAGAGGATAAAGATGAAGGGATACTTGACTGTTATAGTCGAAACAAATAATAAATTTTTTCAATGATGAGTTCCACAGTGAGTTGGACGCTCGAACAAAAAGATTTGAAATGAGAGAGAAGCAGCCTGCGAACTTCAAACACGTACGGCGGAGAAAATACGGCGTTTAATGTAAATGAATATGTTTCTTGTTTTTCATTACAACATACAGTGTTGTAGTATTCCCCAAATATTTGTGTTTGTTCTTTGTTTGAATGTATAATGTTTATTTTTTTGACATATATTAGCATAGTTTTTTTTTTAGTATAATAAAGAAAAAAAACAAAACTGATTTTTTCTTCCCACTTCACTACATAGCTATAGGTACGAAAACAGGGATCACGAAATGGACATCCACGACGACCCGACAATATTACGCCAAATATTGTTTTCTATCCCACCTTTTCATGAAATGGACAATTTGCTTATTCAAATGCTGTAGTCTCGTATAATTTCATCATCTGGAAGAGGATGGGTTCCACTTCATGAAATGTATGGGATTTTCGTCCAGGTAGCGGAAAACTTTGAAATTACAGTATGAGGGGCCGCTTCATGAAGTGGATGTCCTTTTCATGAAATGTACAATTAGTCAATTAAATCTTGTGAATTCGACATATATATTGTAAATATTTGTAGATAGTTCTTTTTTATGGTAACTAAAATTATGCCAAATCAAGAAATTATTAATTGTAGAAGCCAATTTTTAAAGTTAAATTATATTTCCATGACAACAAACTGCGTTTTTCTTTTATTTCAAGCAAGACTGGCAATTTTAGTAGAGCCGCCGATAGAAAATATTTGTTTTCGCTATGTTCCCATTGAGATCCCACGATAAAACTTTCCACAGCTATGAAGGATTATAGTGTGCATTTTCGACAAATCCAGAGACATTTCTGATTAAGTAGGCGTATGTTTTGCATGAATATAACAAAAATCTTAGTCATGTTATGCATTAAATTAAAGGGTATTTTATATACTTTAAAATAATGTAATATCATTACTTTAATAATTATCGGAAAATAATTACATTTACTTAAACTAGATGCTTCATGTTTTTGAAAAAATTATCAAAATCAACGCTCTTAATATTTCATGCCCCAGAATTGTATTTTTACATATCTCCATATACTACCACTTACCTGGTAATTTAATTTAAATCGGTGATGTGAAGGATGAAACGTAAGTTGACTTGATATGGAATGACCATGTAGTAGCACTAGTGCAAATAAAATTAGCATTAAATTATATACAACTGTAAAACATGTCATCCTGTACAACAAATATTGGATGCTCGCGTCCATGTGTTTACCACCGTTTGCTCGCGGGTCTCTATGCTGAACTACAGGGTGGAGCAGTGAAACCACATGTTTTTAAGGAGCTTGTATGTAGAGGCTGTGCGTGATGGGGGAAGTTTGCGGTGAGCTTCACGTTCCACATATTTGGAAGTTTAGTAACGATGCAGCTCATCGATACTGTGTGGATAAGCGATGAAGCTCATTTCCACCTCAGTGGATATGTTAATAAACAGAATGTTTATCCTTATTGGGGCCGCTGCCAACCCCCAACAACTTCACGAACGGCCTCTCCATTCAGCCAAAGTTACAGTTTGATGCGAGAATGGAATGGAATATTTGGCCTGTATTTTTTCGAGGATAATGATGGCCATGCAGTTACACTAACATCAGCGCGCTATGTTCAAATGATGGATACCTTCCATATTCTAGAACTTCAACTATTTCCTGTGAATGAGAACACTCATTTCCAATAAGATGGAGCAACTAGTCACACAGCCAGAGTGACAATGAACGTCTGAGAGACCTTTTCCCGAACCGCCTCATCAGCAGGAATGGGGATGTTCAATGGCCTCCATGATCGCCCGACCTGAGCTCTTGTGATTACCTTTTATGGGGATGTCTCAAGTCGAAGGTTTTTGAGACTCGCCCAGCAACAACACAGGACTTAAAAGTGCGGATTAGAGAAGAAGTTCGTACAATAACACCGGCGGTACTACGATGTGTCAGTGAGAATTTCCGTATGAGACTCAGATGGACTGTGTTGTAAATGGGCTTTCCTGGTCCATGTCAACTTGTAAATCTAGCTTTTAACTATTTAGATATATTTTCTGTTTCTTAAATTTTGTTCCATTTTTGTATATATTTTGTGCATATTCTTTTTTGCCATTGATTCTAATTGTTGCCACTTTTCGTTTGGTTTCCCCCAAATTAAATATGTGCATAATTTTTGTACTCGTTTTTAGCCCGATATGTCGAAATTGGTTTCACTGAAACCCGTCGCATTAATCCTCACCAGTAATAAATCTCTTTAATATTTGTTCATTTTGTATTACCTAATATGTACTACAATTTATTATAATGTTTGTCATATACATTTATGTCTATACAGAGAAGTGGTAAAATGCCTCCCCCACCCCCTACTAACTTTTGAACGACTTCATATTTCTTTCTGTGTGCTTTAATGGGGGTCATTTTTTTCTGGATGAATATCTTTTTATGAAACTCAAGGATCAGACGCAAAATTAAAATAGATTTTAAATTAGGTGTCACTCGACACCCATTGCCGTTTAATAAAATAATTCAAGACGGCGCCTAGCCGCCATTTTGAAAGTTATAAACTTTAAATAAAAAGAAGTATTTAGCCTCCCATTAAAGCACACAAGATTTTGTGAAGAAATAGCAAGTCGTTCAAAAGTTAGTAAGGGCGGAGGGCATTTTACGACCGCACTGTATATTGAAAATGTTTTATTCCTTGAATAAAATCACTATTTTGAATGTACTGGCTTTATTGTTTGATTCTTACTTATGTGGCACAAACCTCTGCTGTAATGGGTAAGAAATGAGTAACGTTGACAATATCCACACCATCACTACATAATGGACATGCTTCTATTATTTATGTTACGAAAACACATACGTGTACATTTTCTAGCACGACCGTTACTGTCTTATCCATAAATTACGTACCAATATGGACAGTTTCATTAACTTCTTACAGTGGTAAAGATGCATTTTCAAAATATTTCATTCTGGGTGAAATTTCCACGACGGGAATTAATCTTTTCAAGTATGTCATTTTGAATGGGGTTTGCCAATCGAGGGGCGTGCTTCCTGCTTTTTTAGGTGTTATTTATGATCAATGATAGGGTATGCTGCATGCTTATCTGTAAATGCCAATACCTCCTCCGATAAGTAAACAACTCGTATTTAGATTGCTTCCTGAAACCTAAAAGTTTTTTTCACTAAATTGCCGCTACGTTTTACACAACCTTGCTATTTGTAAATCGTTTTTATTAATCCTTAAAACTTTCTCGACTACCTTAATTTTTATCGTTGAAACTATGCAATGGAAGTAAACAACGAAAATAGTATTTTTACTGAGAAAAAATCATTAAATTTAAGTACGCTTATTGTTTCCGAGTTGGTAGAATCTGATTTTGTCCTTTTGAAGTATATAATCAGAAACTATTAGTACCAATTTGTAAATCCTGTCAAATTTTGTATTTCTTTTTTAACAGCGAGATGCTTTTACTAGGGGTTTTTGTGATGTGCTATAAAACTATAAGCATAGGTTTAATTGAAAGTTCGGGCGGACAGTTTTGTGTATTAAGGTTAAAAAAACAAAAAAAGCTAAATAAGCATCCGTACGCTTTTAAATTTCTATTAATTTTTTATAGAAACATAAAAGCTCACTGGGTGTTTCCTAAATGACATACAACGGGGATAGAGCGGGGCTCGTTCGCTTTTCATGCAACTCGTTGCAGGAAACAAATGTTTAATGTTTTCTCCACTGTTAGTCGAACAACATATATTAAACATAAGCTCATTTGCAAAGTCCGGCTGATAAATTGGTTGGGATAACACACTAAACTTTAAGTAAATTACTGAAACAGGCTAATAAATCAAATAGAACATTATATAAACAACGAACAAGTTAATTACTGGTGTAGAAACGTGGGCGACAATTGGATCCGATCCAAGTCTGTTAAATTGTGCTCTTGAACCATAAAAATTTCTTGCATGATTGAAGACTGGACGGTAGTCGTTTTCGTTTGAGAGAAAAACTGAAACGAATTCAGAGGAGTAGTCGAAATTGTCAAACCGTATAGGTCAAATGGACCCGGGTTTATCAAATGACACTGATAAAATAATTTGGGTAATTTATTCCCTTTCGCGTTTCCCCGGTTACCTCAACGACGCACAGCATATCCTTAAAGTAAATCCTTAAAGTCAAATCGAATCGCCTTGAAATGCATTAAAATAGGTGGAGCGTAAAGACTATAAAGGAAATTGCAATTTTATTTAGTCCTCAGTACTTGACGCTCTTTATCAAAAATTCATCGCCATTTCAGTGGAAAGGTAGGGCTCGTGTTCAATTTCAAATTAGGGTTCGGCCGAGGAACGCTTTTGTAGCTTTCTTCGAACACGTTCGTTGTTAAAACCACACAGATCTGCTAACAGATTTATTTACATATTTTAATCTTCCTTTTCATCGACTCATCAATATTCTATAAAACCGTAGGGCCGCAGGACTTATTGAAAGACAAATGGAAAAAGCGAGAAAAACACTTTCCGTCAATTCACTATACTTTCAACTTCTGAAAGTCGATAATTAGATAAACCAAAAACACGTCGAGCGTGGTTCACTCACTATCAGTTATTCGAAAAGGGACTCCTACAAGGGTTTGTAGTAACACAAAGAAAATAAAAGGTTTATCTCATTCTTAACAATATCGGGTTGCGAAGTTCAAGTTGTTAAAAGAATTGGTTTTCTTTTAAGGCGGGTTAATCCCAGGGTTAATACAAAAAATCGTTTTCTCAGAGTATCCAGACTGAACATAAATTTATATAAAAAGTTCCCTGTTGCTCCGAAATAATGACATTGTCACAAATTTTAAGGTACAATGTAATTTTTCCAGTTAATGGGAACGAACTCGGAAAATCCAACGTACTTAAACAATAAATTTGTTTTGCCTTCCGAATCACGTTTCAATTGCACTATTATAAAAGCTTTGAACATTTTATATCTTATTTAGATTGAACCTCGTACATTTTTCCTGTTTTAATATTATTATTTAATAAATAATCTTAGAAGAACAAACAAATTCTTCTGACGTTAATAAAATAAATTCCGCGAGAGGGGAATTTCTTTTCAAAAAGCAGAAATAACGAGCCGAAGAATTATATAAAACACTTCGAGAGCGAGAATGATAAATTACTAAGATAAAATTAATTCCATTAATGCAAACTTTTCTGGATTGGCAACCCCGACAGATAAAAAGCATTCGTATAGCTTATTTTTTACTGCATTTGTCATAAAATTCCAACTAAAAACGTCGCGTAAAATGGACGAATGGCGGCTAAAATATGAAAATGACCAAAATATTGCTGATAGGGCGCTTTATGTTTTTGCTATCGGCGAGAGAGCTCTCTATTCGATCAGAACCGGAATGTAGGAATTGGCCAATTCAATATAGCGCAACTAAATCAATATAAATGCGGTTATCAATGCACACGACTTTCCGAATAATTAGTCAGTTTATCGGATTAAAAAGGAGATTAAATTGCAGCCTGAACTGGTGCATTAGTTAATGAAATGCCTATTCAATAGCAAACAGTAAACGTAGAAATACACTTGCTTTAATTTGTAATGTTATATAGTTTGTTCAAAATAATTAAACAATCGCAGCCATTGTGTAAAACATACCAAGAATTAACATACCATCATTACCAGGCTTAGGATAATTATGCATTTGCATATTTGCATATGCAAATGCATATTTTTAACATTTTATACAATAAATGCATATTTTGACCATTTCTAACTAATATTGCATATTTATAGAAAAATTGTTTTCAGTTTGCATAAAATGGCAATTTTCAATTTTTTAGCTACTTTCAATGCTGGCAGCGTAAAACTTATACTTGTTTTACATCTAAAACCCCTTAAAAACATTTAAAAACAATTCAAAGATTCTTAGACTGACTCAGTAAGAGAGGCTTACGGATTACATCACTTTCTAATAATTTGCAAGCCAGGTAAAAGTATCTTTTGCGGAACCTAGCCTTCGTTAAATTAAATACCTACCTCAAACTACTTACAGAAAAAGTATGTTCTGGGAAATATCTAACAACCCTTCTTTTCTTGCTAACTACTTAACTTTTATTCTATAGTAAAATCCTTACTTCTCTAATATTCATCGAACCGTTAACATTGAAACATTAAAACAGTAAAGTGAAAGTGTTAAAATTTAAAATGGGAAAAGAAAAAAGGTCTTTAAGTGTAGTTATGAACCAGTTTGTGCGTGATTTTCCAGACTTCACCGATGGTGCTGTGCTATTTTGCAAATGTTGTGAAATTACAATATCGGCTACAAAGAAATTTCAAATTACTCAGCATAAAAACATATGCAAACAGGAAAACATCTTAGCCATAAAAATAGAAAAGCTGCTAATAAACAGCAGCAATTATTGATAAGTGCAATGCCAAAGCCAGGGCTAAAACATTCCGAATTTAATTATGATTTGTGTAAAGCCTGTATATCTGCCGATATACCTATGGCCAAGTTACAAATCCCAACAGTTACCGAATTTTTCGAGAAGTACATGAAAAGAGATATACCAGATGAGTCAACGTTAAGAAAAAATTACGTTCCTGAATTGTATGCCTGCTACATTAAACCAAATGCGAGCGAAGGTGAAAGACTCTCAAAATATTTGGGTTTCACTTGCTGAGACAACCGATGTGGAAAACAGAGCTGTTGCAAATTTTGTGTTTGGCGTTTTGGGGTTAAATGAGGAAAAAAATAAATCGTATTTACTGACGATGAAAGTGTTGGACCATACAAACCATTCCACAATTGCGGCGTTTTTTAACGATTCGTTAAGTCTTTTGTGGCCATCAGAAATTCTTTATGAACAGGTGCTAGTGGTATGTACGGATGTGCAAAGCCATGACCGGCCTGAAAGTTTTGTACCCCAAAATGATACATATTACCTGTATGGCTCATGGATTGCACAGAATTGCAGAATTAGTTCGCTCCCTTTATCCTGACGTGAATGCTTTAATATCCACTGTGAAAAAAGTATTTTTGAAAGCACCCAGCCGTCAGCAAAAATTTAGAGAATTTTACAACAATCTACCACTTCCTCCTGTACCCGTAATCACAAGGTGGGGAACATGGATCGAAGCTGCCAAATACTATGCTGAAAACTTTGAAACTATACAAACCGTTGTGAATGAATTTGATAGCGAGGAAGCTCAAAGCATTCTAAAGAAGAAAGTCCGCGAGAAATAAATTTTTATTGCAAGCACATTTACTTGCATTTCATCTGCTATTTGCAAATTACAAGGAAGAGGAACTCCTATAAAAACAAACATCGAAACAGTAGAAGAAGTAGTTCGTGCTTTGAGTGTGCTAAAGAAAAAGGATTTCATCGTAAAGTTAAAATCAGTGCTTTCAAAAAAAGACAATAATTTTTTAAGTGCATATACAGGCTGAGTTATAAAAAACGCCGCAAGCCATAGCTTCCTTATTTATTGTTCGATTTTCATGAACCAAAATAGTTATTTGTATACTTAGGCCGCGAAATCATTCTTTAACGTGCCGAGAGGAAGATTGCCGCCGAGGCCGCTTGCGGCCGAGGCAAGGCAACCTCGAGGACGCGGAGAGAATGACGCGGCCGCAGTGTACACAACATTTTTTGTGCAATTGTGTAGAATCCTCAATAATTATTGATGAAATTTTAAAAATTATTATTTTCGTCGTAAATAGAAAGACATCCGGCTTTCATGTTACCATGGAAATGAGATAAATAATAAATAATTTCTAAAAACTGTCCATTCTCATGTGTCAAAATAAATATGTATGTATGTATATGTGACATTCAGTTTAACGGCCGTCGCTATGACAACGGCCGCGAAATTAAATTTTGCGGCCTGCATGGCGTACGCGAAGTTGTTACTTCGCGTACAATTGCACAAAAAATAAATTAAACAGTTCCTTAAATACTACAAGCACACCATAGTTTAGTTTTTTTATAACTTCAACTTCAATGTCAAACGATCAGGAGTCAACTTTTTTTAAAGAGCAATGTATGAATTTTTTAATTACTTCCAATAGAAATGTTTTTTCTCAATTTAACGATGTATGACAAG
This sequence comes from Limonius californicus, assembly GCA_014611495.1. NCBI lineage: Eukaryota > Metazoa > Arthropoda > Insecta > Coleoptera > Elateridae > Limonius > Limonius californicus. The sequence continues at coordinate 38,684 of JABXWE010000890.1, read as the reverse complement.
TCGACTTTTCGTGCAAAATTGACTAGAAAAATAAATAAAATGTATAGCAACAATAACTTGAATTTTCTGCTAAGCCGTCAAGTATGCTGTGGAAAACAAAAAACAATTACATCTTAAATGTCATCTAAACGTCAGTGTGATATTTTGTCTGCATATTCACGGTTTTTGCTTTTTTGGTAAATAACACTAATTATGGACAATAATCATCTTACTGACATGTTACAAGTGTATTTCGAATGTAACAGAAATAGTGCTCAAGCAGTACGCCGTTACAGCGCCCGTTTTCTGGAGAGGGAAGCTCCAGATCCTTGTAAATTTGGAATGCTGGAAGAAAATTTGAGACTATACGAATCTTTCAAGAAATCTAAGCGCCTGGAACGTCAATTTTCTGAAAGTGTTGAATTAGATGTTCTTCTTACTGTGGAAGAAAATCCAAGAACTTCTACTCGCGAAATTGCAAACGTTATTGGCACATCGCAGAAAACAGTACATGCAATACTGAGAAAGCACAAGTTTAAACCATACGTACCCCAAAAGGTGCAAGGTTTGGTGGAAAACGATAGGGGTCGAAGAGAGCAATTTTGCAATTTTTATTTGAATATGATGCAACGAGATCAAACCTTTTATAGAAAAATTATTTGGTTGGACGAATGTACATTTAGTAATAATGGCATTTTTAATAGACACATTCCAAGAATTATCGTAGAAAATAATTTTCAACAAAGATTTAGTTTGAATGTATGGTGTGGTACTTGGGGCGATCAATTAATTGGACCATTTTTCATTGACGGCAACCTAAATCGAAATCGACAATTTTTTGGATGAGCTGCCTCTTGCAGATCTAAATAGACTATATTTTCAACAGGATGGTGCGACCCCTCATAACGCCTGAATAAACGTTGAATGGCTAAATGCCAAATTTGGTGAAAACTGGATCAGGACCCACGGACCAGTTCGTTGGCCTGCGCGCTCCCCGAATCTGACGCCACTTGATTTTTGGTTATGGGGTTATCTGAAAGATCAAGTGTACTTGACACGCCCAGAAACTGTTGAAGTTCTAAGGCAGAGGATTGTTGATACTTGTCGCCAAATACCTACTACATTTGTATTGAATGCAAACCATGAAGTAATTAGAAGGTGCCAGTTGTGTATTCAGCAAAATGGTGGTCAATTTGAGCAGTACATGTAAATACAATTTGTAATAAGTACTTATTTCAGTGAACTTTTTGTTATGCCAATAAATTTACTTTGAAATTGTTTTCCACAGCATAATTGACGGCTTAGTAGAAAATGGAAGTTATTGTTGGTAAACATTTTATTTATTTTTTCTTGTTAATTTTGCACCAAAAGTTGACTTGTCATATATTCTTAAATTCAGATAAAAAATCTCTATTTGAAGTAATTAAAAAATTCATACATTGCCATTTAAAAAAAAAGTTGACTGTTGTTGGACATTGAAGTTGAAGTTATAAAAAAACTAAACTATGGTGTGCTTGTAGTATTTAAGGAACTGTTTAATTTATTTTTTGGTTCATAAAAATCGAACAATAAATAAGGAAGCTATGGCTTGCGGCGTTTTTTATAACTCGGCCTGTATAAGTGCATATTTACGCTATTTTACGTGCATATTTGCATGCATATTTTCCAACTTCTAAGTGCATATTTATCCTAAGCCTGATCATTACAAATATTCGTTTTCTAGCTCAATTAATGGATAATGCAGCGCAACACCCATTTTTAATTGGTCAGTTTATTGTAAACGTACATGCGATTTTAAGAGGTTTCCGACAACACAAACAGCTTATCGACTGAACGACTACTTAATGCCAGTAAATTTAAAGCAATTCTATATGCTATAAAATTTTGGGCATTTTAGCTTCGAAATAATTTGAAATACACTTTTACAGGAATTACTTAAGTACTTATTACTAATTGGAAACAGAAATTACTTTGCGAACTTATGGTCTTTCGTAAGAGATACCTTATTAAAGACAAAACCTGGCTACCTGTGAATACTATTATGAAACAGTATCTCTACTCCTGTATAATAGATTTCTAACAAATTAATTTTTAACTCGATAGGAATTAAAAAGAGGGAACCCCAGCGTGGTTTGTGTAACAATGAATACGACTAAAATATCCTTAATATAAGCAGAGTCCAATGTTTCCCCTTGATCGAGCTAATTTTAGAACCCAATTGCGTAGATGTTGAATAGTTAAATCTACTTGGCCTGCATTAAAAGTTTAATAATAAACCACAGGTGCTTAACCATTATCCACTCAATAGCTGGCGTCCTAATTATCATTATAAGGTACAAAAGGTATCGAATACATGGCAGGTACTTTTAGTATCACCAAGCCAATTACACCTGCGTTTTGTGTGGTTGATGAAATATATAACGCGAAAAAAGAGAATTCGCCATAAGTACTTTTCCGTTCTAGCTCACGTTTCAATATACGGAATATAAAGTAAATTTGTTAAATGTATGGATGTTTTTTCAAAAGTGTCAGATGATTTGATTACTTACGAGTCATAAAAATAATAATAATAAAATAGTCGATGGAGAAATCCAAAAAACTGAATAGTCAAAGGTTGCTAAAGGAAAAAACGAACATTAAATGAGCTAATTGTCATAGTCAATGTAGGAAGAAAGTACGGGGCAACTATGATGTGAGTATTTTATACGTTCATGCTGATAATAAGAGTTCATTCTGCTCGGTATTTAGCTTCAATAAGTCATCCTCACATATACGTTGTGTGAGAGGGTAAACGAATGCCAAAAAGGAGAAAAAGTTCCAATCTATGGTTTACCATTGCCAAAGTTGTTCGTATATGACAACCATGACCGACAGCAGAATGTTCACTTCAAAGCATATTCGGTTGCATATCGTGTACTGTATTGTGCCGTCCATATATACACTGATCGTAATTCGCAATACTAACTACTACTTCTGCTTTTGAATGAGAGTGAAAATGACGCGTGATCGCCGCAGTGCGCTTGCGCGTCTGCTCCCAGCATGCTTTGCGCGCGTTTAGACGCCATTTGCATCCGTATCCTCTGTCTGTGTGCTGAGCTGTAGAAGTTTATAATGTTTAAGAACACTGAGTCGCCTGCCGACTATGAGATACGATCTGTAATTCGATTCTTGAGTGCAAGAAACTTGACAGCAGCGGAAATTCACCGTCTGATTTGTGAAGTTTACGGTGATAATGCTATGAGTGACAGTAAAGTTCGAAAGTGGGTGAGAATCTTCAAGAACGGGAGGATTAATGTGCATGATGAGCCACGCCCTGGCCGACCTTCTCTGATTTCTGAAGATTTGGTTCGTGATGTGGACAACAAAATTCCAGAGGACCGACGATTCACGATTTCAAAGTTATTAATTGAATTTCCACAGGTTTCAAGATCGGTTTTGTATACCATTGTTTCGGAGAGACTGAATTATCGAAAATTGTGTTCTCGGTGGGTTCTAAGATTGCTTTCTGACGATCACAAAACAAAAAGATTGGGTTGTGCTTTATCGTTTTTGACTGTATACAATAAGGAAGGAGATGAATTGTTGGACCACATCGTTACAGGAGATGAGACTTGGGGGTCCACATGACTCCTGAGTCCAAGCAACAGTCAATGGAATGGCGACACACATCGTCACCAAACAGATTGAAAGCCAAACAGACAATTTCAGCACGAAAGATCATGGCAAATGTCTTTTGGGACAGGAAAGGGATTTTATTAGTGGATTTTATGCCGAGAGGCACAACAATCAATTCTGATGCGTATTGTGTGACCTTGAGAAAACTCCGGCGTGGCCTACTGTCTTCCGGTGTGATGTTGTTTCATGAAAATGCAAGGTCACATGTTTGGTGGTCAATGGTTCAACGACGACGAAGAAGTGAAAACTGCAGTCGTGGATTGGGCTTCTTCACAGGCTGCAGATTTCTTTGACGTTAGAATTCAAAAACTTGCTCAGCGGTATGACAAATGTTTGAACAAAATGGAAATTATGTAGAAAAGTAGATAAAAGTATGTAGAATATGGAAAAAAATATATTTTAATGATATTTACAGTATTTTTCTTCTTATTAAAAACGAACCTTATTTAAAAAATATCCCTGGTATGGTTGAAAATATTATGCTGGAAATCCATAATCAATAGACATAACAAGAATTTTAAGAAGTATTTAAGCACAAGTAGAAAAAGTTACTATGCTTTTGTTATTCGAACTTCTTTGTGGACTTTTAAACTTGAGCACCGATGACAATTCTAAGTAATACTTGCTTATTACATTTTGCTCTAAAATAAATATTAAGAGTACTTTCCTCTTCGAACAATTTTGTATTGTTGATATATTTGGTCGCCCTGTGCATGTTGTCTTGTCTCAAGTTTTAAGATTACAATATTACTATGTCAGAAAGCAGAACATTTTATAAAAAATTAATTTTTTAGTAAATTCAAAAATAAATAAGTGTCCCATATGGTAAGAATTTTCTAGGACACACTGTATAGTGTGATCTACAAAATTGTCACTAAAACCTGAAAACAAAGCATGTGTCTTTACTTCAGCCATGTAGCTTTTATGTATGTCAGTTTACAATTAATGAAGATACATAGCGGTTACGTTTGTCAAACGTGTTTTTGAAACTTCTTGCACCCTGTAAAAACTTGATGATTACGTTGCTTGGCGTACGTGGATTCTTTACAATAACTCCTTGGTACTATAAATAATTAATTATCCAGTACGGCTGATACAATTGCAGACAAATATGATAATTTGTATTGAGCTACGAAAGTAAGACAGCCTAAAGAGACGGAGATCAGCTAGTATCAGATTATTTATCAGCTACAATCACCCATCCCTGTGAGATTTTGCTTTGATACCGAAAGTATTCTGCCACTAACAGTGCGTCTACATGGCAATATCCGCATATTAAAAAAAACAAGAACCATATGAAATTCTTCCAATACTAAAGGTTTGTCTTTACTAAACACAAATACAAACTGTTCATAGTAATTGCAATCCATCAAATATACTAAAAAAAACTAAATTAATTTTGTATTTTATATGGTTTGTGGCAATGCTTTCGTTGTTAACCGTTTTTTTTAATTGTGGTAGAATTTATTACAAAGTTCAAACATGAAGGTCAACGTTTTTTTTACGGACAATAGTTGTTAGAAATGACCTCCATTAGTTTATCGTGCGGATAAAAATTATCCTCGTTACTACCTTACCGTTTTCGTTATTATTCGCCGCACTAACAGAAACTCTGTGCCGTTGTTAATTGTTTCTGGGTGAGTATACAATTACAATTTTCATATTATTGAAAACACTTCGCAGTAACCTCCACTTATTAAACGATATCCAAAATACTTCTATAAATAATTCAACGTATATCTGGCTGCGTCCCCGTGTTTCTACGTGGCAGAGAAGAGACCGAAGCCCTGCAGTGGAACAAGAAGGTTGTCAATGATGATATCTACCTGCGTATGCTGTAGTCAAGTAGTAATTCATTGCCATGTAACTAATTTACGAGAATATTCAGACAATTAGGCTTGTATAATGTAAGATTTTGCTTTACTAGTTTTGAACAAATGCCCGATACTTTATGCAACTCTCCACCGCCCACGAAAGTTTTATTAAATATGTATACAGGGTGTCTCAGAAACAATGGGCCAGCGTTTAGTAGTAGATTCTTTAGGTTAAAATAAACCGATTAAACCTAATATACCTTAGGCCGAAAGTCCTTCCTTAAGAAGTTATAGGGCCTTAAAGTTCAATTTTTTATTTTTTCTTTTTATTTTAATTTCCACAAATCTAAAGATATTTCTTTCAAATTTGGTACACATACTTAGCAGTATATGGTATAGTCATAGAATTATTTTCATTAACTAGACTTGACCGTAAGAGGCACTTAACCTACCACTCAAATTTTATATTAGCTCTAACTTTGTTACTAGTGGAAAATTTTGCAGTTTTCGTCTATTTTCTGAAAGAGAATTAAAAAGTACATAAATAAGGTACTCTTTGTTCATACGCGTAAAGGCAACCGTTTGCCTTAAAATGCTTGTGCAAGTTTTGAGTTCCCGTTAGGGCGTGCAATTATCAGGTAGCCATGATCACAAAAACAATGGGTAGTGCTTGTAACTGCAGAAAAAAAACAATGCTAAGTCAATTAAATACTTTGCTGTAATAGAAATTTTATTTTTAGAGCGTAAACGCAAACCGTATCTCTCATTTCAACATTGGAGAATTCGTTATGTCGCGGCATTTTCGTAAACACAAAACAAGAATTTAAAATAAAATTTCTATGACACCAAAGTATTTAATTGACTTAGCATTGTTTTTTTTTTCTGTTGTAACAAGCACTACCCATTGTTTTTGTGATCATGGTTACCTGATAATTGCACGTCCTAACGGCAACTCAAAATTTGCACAAGCATTTTAAGGCAAACGGTTGCCTTTACGCGTATGAACTAAGAGTACCTTATTTTTGTATTTTTTAATTTTCTTTCAGAAAATAAAAGAAAACTGCAAAATGTTCCACTAATAACAAAGTTAGAGCTAATATAAGATTTGAATGGTAGGTTAAGTGCCTCTTAAAGTTAAGTCTGGTTTATGAAAATACTGCTGCCACTTTACTACATAATGGTAAGTATGTGTACCAAATTTGAAAGAAATATCTTTAAATTTGTGGAAATTACAATAAAAAGAAAAAATAAAAAATTGAACTTTAAGGCCCTGTAACTTCTTAAGGAAGGACTTTCGGCCTAAGGTATATTAGGTTTAATCGGTTTATTTTTACCTAAAGAATCTATGACTAAACGCTGGCCCATTGTTTCTGAGACACCCTGTATAAAGCATTATTATACAATAGTTATAATATACTATATGTCCGCACTACACACAAACTATATGCACATTACGCAATAATACTTACGATCACCACAATTCACGTACTACCAAGTTTATTTTTTCTGTTATTTACATAACTTGATGAGGAAAATAATCCTAGAACCTCGTTAACTTAGTTCTAAGAATTATTTCCACAATTTATAAATTCTGCCTCATTAAAAGGTATTCCGAAATTCTCTTACTTAAAATTCATTTTGAGCTGCCGCCCCAAAATGTTATAACCAAGATCTATTCCATTCTTTAAGATCATCCGATTGGATGAACCTCCGCATTAAAAGACGAAATCGCCCCCGTAATGTTCCCGAAGAAGAATTTTCGAAACAAGGGCGTCTGTAATAGCGGCAACAATTTTGTTAACAAATTTTACGGCGCCATTATACAAAGTTGTACGTGTTTATGTTTGCTTCCGTGTTCTGCAATCAAATCAACTAGGCGTACATAACGGGATCCTTCCGTGGATCTGTATGTACAAATTACAGGACGATAGGGATCTATACGGGCCATTGAAGAGGTCCGCGGTCGCAGCGGGCTGGTCACGTCATTCATATCTGGGTAATGTCGTGTCCGTGGGATATTGGATGTGTTAATACGGGTGTCGGACAGCCCATAAACACAAGACGGTCTCTGCAGATGTCGCCGGACAGTCGTTACATCCTGATTACACCGCGCTGGACTCGTAAACCCGCACCGGTTCCGGTCGCTATGTACGCTGTTAATGCGAGCCGTAGTCGGACAACGATAATATTGGCTTGCTTAGCCTAGATTTTCATATTATGGAGGATTTAATTATAAGGTATTTCTACATCAGGACGATCGATTATAATGGCGACAGAGTTGCTGTTTTGAATGGTAAACTCACACCTAAGCGCCTCTTTTATAAATTCTTCTCATTATGGATTATGAATAGGGTTGCCAGACACCACTTCGTTGTACTGAGATGTAAAGAAGTTTGGATCGGAAAATATAGAGAATATTGAATTAGAGTGGAAGATAGGCCGTAACAAGAAATCGTATTGTTATATAATAAACAAAGGTATACATTAAATACAGTGTCCCACCTGAATTGCATAATACTTGACTAGAGGATTATTGGATCAAAAGCAAGCAAAAGAGTCTTAGTGTCGGAGACAAAAGCTGATTTAGAAAAAGTTGGAAAGTAGTAAATGACTAACTAAAATAAAATGTTACTAAAGATGTCCAATGTGGCTACCATTTGCCTCAGCGCATACATGAATTGACTTGATTAAAAGCATTGTTAATTTTATTTCTTAAATCATCTTGAATAGATTCAGAGTAAACCAATTGTTTCAGATAACCTCATATCAAAAAATCAAGCGGATTTTGATCTGGTGAACGACCACCTCGCCCAATCCAGTTATCGCCGAATGTTTCGTTTAAGTAATCTCTTATTCTACGGAGTAATGTGTAGTTCCTTGATGGAAATTCGTCTTGTACTGGTTGTTGGATCTTCTTCTACTTTAGCCAAAATTGCTTCTTCCAATTGCACAGGTCTAACATTTGCTCTTTCCGTGGTTTCTTTCACATTTACGCTTCCTGTCTCTCCAACGCAGTGATCAGAATTGACTCCAATTTCATTAAAAAAGTAGAAAATTATATATACCTGGTATTGGTGACCATTAGTACAGAAAACCAAACAGCGGAGGTTGAAAGAAGAATACTGGGTTGGGTAACATACGGCAAATTAGAGACGTTAAACAGATGTTACTAGTTGTAACACATGGATCTGTAACATAGACCTTCACCAAAAACATTATAAACAAACTCCGTGTCAGTCAAAGAGCAATTGAAGGAAGGATGTTGAACATAAGTCTGACATACCACAAAACCAGTAAATGGCTTCGAGAGAAGACAAAAGTAGCACGCTTGAAATGGAACTGGGCCGGCCATACAGTAAGAAAACAAGAAGGGTGGTGTAACAAGATCATAAGATGGAGACCGTGGGGAGAAAATCGAAGCAGAGGTAAACCCATGATGAGGTGGACACAATCTTAAAAAAGGACTGTGCTGGTATAAAAAAGCACAAAATAGAAAAACTAGAGAACTATGGGGAAGTTTATATACGTAACAGGATAGAGAACGATTGACGAATACGAAGATGTGTCTCGAAAACGTTGAAATACTCTTGCAAACATTTGCTGATACGGTACTCGTCGGTCAGGATATCGTTCTGCATACAAACACAATTCTAACACGAATTTTCATCGACTAAAACTATAAACAGGAACCATATTTACTAACTTTTCCACAGGATATGTAATCGGAACCTTGATAGTAAATGGCAAAAACGTCTATTTGAGATACGTCAAAAAATAAGAATATTTTAATATAAATGTAGTAAGTAAGTAACTTAATGTTCAGATCATGCAATTTTTTTTTTCTCATTCATACTACCGTTCCCACCCGGAACCGCTTTCGCATTACTTCAGGGGGGTGCGGGCGTCCCTTACATACTAAACATTCATGCAACATGCAAATGCGGTCGCCCCAGTCGGGATTCGATCGCCCCAACGGAGCAACTGCATTTACTGTGACCTCGAGTGGCCAATGCGTTCTCGCACTCGACCACCGCGGTCCCTAGATCATTCAATTTACCTAAGTCGGTACCTGTCTTGTGGTAAAAAATCAGCCGAAACTATACGCAATTGTGAATATTTGTTTATTAGGACTTCTGCTTGTTGAAGAAGAAGTGAAGTATTATGCAATCAAGGTGGAACACCCTATATAATGTAACAATATTTTGACTGGACCATCTTCAAAATTTAATTTTTATTTTGTATATTGTATATATTAATTGAATTATCTGAAGTGTATTACATAAGATACGGGGTCTCTATTTATTACTTCAAAAAATGAAATATAGATATTTCTGGATCAAAATTATAACGATTATGTTGGTAATCAAAAATACCCTGGAAAGTTACAGTCCCTCAAAGTTGCTTGTTGAAAAGCAGTAAATAAACAATTACGCCAAAGTCGATTCTTTTAGGGTGATCAAGCTAGGTAAGAATTTTAGTTTAATCATATTACGTCTTCCTTTTCCGACAGTGGTCTATATCGATCGGTCGGAAGTTTTCGTCTTCACGTCATCATAACTCCTGATTCCTGCATCGTCAATGATTTGTTCAATATAGTGAAGGTGAGGTCTTCCTTTAGGGTGTTTTCACTTTACGGGACTTTCGATACTTGTCTTCGGTAACCCTTTTCTCGGAGTGCTGCCCAGCGTTTGTGTTTTTCTGATGTGTTTCCGTATGCTTCTTTTATCTTGTTTATATATTATGCCATGTCTTGTATAATAAACATTACTCATTTCAATATTTTCATTATTTAGATTGATAAGTAGCTATTTACAGCATTGCAGATATATAAATTATCTTGAAATATTTATTGAGAAAGTTTCTAAAAGTGTAACCATTGTTATGTTCATTTGATTGTGCTACTCCATCTGAATTAGAGTAATATTTTAATTGCCGCTTCATAGGAATCAAAATTCTATTTTAATTGCCATTCTTATGTTGATTACAGTTTTCGTTAGTTTTTTTTTAAGATTGAGTTATGGGAGGCCAATTTCGCAAAGCCTTTGAAAGTTTCCCTTTGTAGGCTGAAATTGCCGATTAATTTTTTATCTTCGCCTGACCCTCGACGCTTTCTTTGAATTTACGTGTCAAATCGTTCCGGAATTATTTCACCATATTTCGTAATATGGTGTAATCTTTTGGGGCAATGCAGGTTCGCGTTGCGCTTAGTTCTTCAGTCGGCTTTCCTCCTTCGCTCGACTCCGTTCTACCAATTCCATCTGCGGGGACCGTTAATAAATCAAGTACTGCAGAGGCGGCTTCGGTTTTCGATGGGTGTCCATCGCGTGTAGTTTCGTATCGCTGTTTTCACCGTGGGGTGAACAGAAGTATCGACAAGTGTCGGATTTATAGTAACACGCTGGAATTTTTAACCCTGGAAAGGCAATTCATTGCGAATTTGCCGATCGCCTTTGGTGGATTATTATCGAGCCCATTTGTTGTTCTTGTACATGTGACGTTGCTGCGACGAACTAGGAAGGTTGTGCAAATTTCATCTAGAAATTTCCCGAACATCGTCTACCTTTTTCTTCCGGACCAGAAAACACCCCAGACTGTGCCTGCAGATTTTCCTGCATCTAGAAAACACCCCAAAATTGTGCCTGCCTCTCTCTCTACCCCATTCACCGAAACCCAAGGTAAAAGAGCTAGTTTTTGTGTTGTGAAAAAACCTTTTACGCGTTTAACTTTCAAAATTCAAGGGATTGAACCCCTTTTTTTTATGCGACAAGAAGCGACCTTCAGTCGTCGTTTGTCATTTTTTTACTGTTAATTGTAAAAAGTGATTATATATTGTATTATTCTTGTAAATTCAGACGCCACTGGCCACGTAGGTTTGTTTGAAGATTTGGAAGGTGGCGCCCGTTAATGTCGACATACCCTGTACACAACTAGAAAGATTTACTCCCGTAAGCGGTTTCCTTGAACCCTCCCTACTCCTCTGTGCTAAGCTATAGGCCTTTTTTCACCTATCCTGTTGCAGGTCGACGAAGAAGCTCGTTTGGCCCGTAACACCATCATATAAATTTTATTAAAGAAGAAAATTCAGAGAATGGTAGGTGTCACTTCTAAATCACCCCTATTGTTTAGTCATTCTACCTTGGCGTAATTGCTATTTTGTTATTTTCTTCGTCAACTTTTAGGGACCCAAGTTTTCATATATGATTTTTGGCACACAGCATTTGGGGTTAACCATCACAACTTTCGCCCCGGAATTTATATTTAATTTTTTAAGTATTAAACAGATACCCTGTATAATTTGCATAAAAGGTCGATTGTCGTCAGTATTCCAGACTTTTATTCAATATACAGTATAATCAAAAAAATTTTCTTTAAAATTGTGGAAAACAAAACTAGCGTGTTAATAACATTCACTATTATTATTTACTACTTATTGAAGTATAGTTCAAATGCTACAATTATTTTTGCTACAGAATATAAAATATGCGATTACAATCTTCATATGCTTTTTTAAAGACTCTTTTATCTGCTGAATATGAGTATTTAAATTATGTGACAAACCTGGATTGATTCTTTAGAACTTTATGAAGGTATTTAATATATAAAACTGCACACGCTCCTTTAAAGAGGTCTACCTATCTCTGCATTGGAGTTTTTGCATCATCAAAATATCGGTGGTATATTTAAATAAAGAATTGTGAAGAACAAGAGCTTGGTAAATTTTAATGCTCCATACGATTTTACATAAAGCGTGCTTCTAATACAAAATATAATTCACTGTAACATAAAATAATATCTGAAAACAATTGAGCATGAATAAGAATTCTTCTTCGTCTTGTTCTGCTTTTCGAAAATAGTTTAATATAACTTAATAAAGAATCCATCAAGGTTTGTCAAGCAATTCAAACATTGATTTTAACAGGTTTCGAAAGCTTTGCAATTTATACGAAAGTAGCAAACTCTACAGATGGTATGTTATTAATTTAGAAGTAGCTATTTTATGTTTAATAACCATTAAACAACTGTAGTCATTGTTATAAACTACGAGGCATGTCCACAAAGTAATATCCGATTGGCTATAAAAAATGTTAGACAAGTGTTCTTCAAAAATGTATTTCTATTAATTAGCGTAGAGCTTATCCCACTTTTCAACAAAATCGGTTTGTAAATTCTAAACTAATACATTGTTATTATTTTATCCAGTGATTACCTGATTAGTAGTTTTTTTACACTACAGACCTGTCGCAGACTATCTACTTGCGTTTACTACGTCTACTTAGTTTGTGGATATGCCTTGTAGATGGCTTCCATAAAAATACTTGTTTACTTTTCTATAGTTAATTTTTTTAAATGTTGTTGTTGCCATATTTACACTTCCTGCGAGTCCTATATTACCCTGTTGGTACGGTATGTCTATTTATGAACAGCCAACATGGATGACGTAGTTCCGGTTTTCCGCAGAGGTACTGCCTAACCCTTCAAATATCCCATTAACTGTATCTTCCTAATTGTACTGCTAAAAATGAAATTTCCTATGCTATCACACAAAACTAATACACTTTGTTAGATAAGTTCCAAGTCTTCGAAACATACCAATTCTTTACTAGTGAACCAATCTGTTGCAGTAATATATACTGTACTAAACGTAACTGGTGTGGAAACCGCAATTTTCTCGTGATTAGGTGACTTAAGAACTCGTTCTCTCATTGTAGCTGGCATTTTAAACAGTCCACTTTACAACAAATCGAAATCCATTGTTATATTCATCATCATCAGCTTTTTCGTCCCGCTGCCGGGCTTCGGCCTCTTCTCTGCCACGTGTTTCTCCTCAGCGCTAAGATAGAAACACGGCGAAACACAATTTCCCAATCCGGCTTGCAACCGTGGGATCTTAATGCTAAAAACCTTCTCTGGGATTGTTATATCACTACTCAAAAAAGATCAGCCTTTTATATAGACTGTTTTTAAAATATGAGGCCAAATTTTAAAATATGTTGGGAACTAGTAGATTAAATAAGTTTTATGTAAACGTATGTTCGAAGCCCACATTTACTGTTTGAAAGAGCAGATTTCTTCGGTGTTGGATCGGACGCGGTGCACCAATTACATGCTCTTCCAGGTAATCCGATTTAACCCCGTTTGATTTTTATTCATAAAACTAATTGAAAAATATTGTAATGGTTGAAACTAATATCGAGCTATGACAGAGCATTAAAACGCATTTACATGTACCTGAGAACCATTTGAAGGGGTACGAAAATCATTAATCTGACAAACAGACGTGTGTACAGAAGGAAAAAATGTCATTCATTTATTGTAACGTGAGTTTTGTAATATTATTTCTCTTATAAAGTTTTAATATGGCTGTTGTAGACATACATATATTAAAATGTTTTTCACTTCCTTGGTCATCTTAACGCGCTCTGGAAGTTTGGCCCCATGTTTAACGAATACATTACACATTTATCATCGAAAATAAATAGACTTCATATATTACAATATACCATTAGAGGGCCTACAATTTGCACGAGGCGTTTGAACGGCCTATTATCAAAATTTATTTAAAACCTTTGATTAGCAATTGTATGTGCTATAATTACAAGAAAATGAGTTATTAGATTGAGTCCAGATCCGTATCCTGTAAACCATAGCAATAACCGCATAGCTAATCCCAAGAGCAATTACTAAGGCGCGGGTCTCCCATCAATTAGTCTAATGAGGCCGTGAAGCTGATTGATAGAACAGCCCGATTAGTTCAATTGCCGAGGTGTTAATATCGTAACGATATAGGTAACGGACGCAAGGTTATCTCCCGTTACTGATAAATGGCGTTTCTAACGCCAGTATCTACACCCACCCAAAATGTATTTAACACATTTAGGTGCTTCTTATGGCGAGAAAGGTATATCATTATATTACATAGAATATAAACTAATATTATAGCAAGAACCATAAATCTATAAATCCCAAATCTTCCCTGTACAACTTTAGTAATTAATAATTTGAAAAGTTTGAAAAATATCTGTTTAGATCTTCAGGTTCAATAACAATTTTATTATTAATTAATTAATACATGCAGATATATTAAAAAATTGACTAATGAAGGTTATTGATGCAATCACGTTTTCGCCGCAGGCATTTACTTGTAAGTTATATAAATTCCAGGACATTTTCAGTGCAAACTCAGTAGTAACAATTTGAATTTAATTAATTGTGTCTTAGTATTTGTATATCCATTTAATTAAGTAAGGCCACTTCTAAACAAGTAAAATAGCATGTGATCAATTTTTTCAGGGAGGGCTACGAACATATCTGAAATTCAACTATAAACAAATGCCAATTTGAACAACTGCTAATTACAATAATTTATTCACCTGTTATCTGTTCAATTTGGCTGTTGTAATTTGTTGGTTGCTTGTTGTTGTTGATTAAACAAGTGTTTCAATTTTATTTGAGATCCGTTTTTACTTCAGAGCAAATTCTGACTGCTACTCCATTTCTGATTGTTCTGCAGAATTTCAGAAAAGATTTCCACAAGTTGTTTTCCAATGTCAAAAATTTTATAATCAATTAACCTACTTGGTAAGATTATTTCGAGAAACCGGTGGTGTTGTCAGGAAAGAAGCAACTGATAGGCCTAAAAACGAACCGATGAAATTATTGAAAATGTAAGACAAATAATCACAAATACCCTCTCAACTTCCCCCCGTGTTTTATCACAAGTTGACATTTCGTACCATACTTGCAGAACCATTTTAGAAAATTTTGCATATGTTTCCATAT
The DNA here is from genome assembly GCA_014611495.1 of Limonius californicus. Classification (NCBI taxonomy): domain Eukaryota; kingdom Metazoa; phylum Arthropoda; class Insecta; order Coleoptera; family Elateridae; genus Limonius; species Limonius californicus. The sequence continues at coordinate 23,436 of JABXWE010000890.1, read as the reverse complement.
CGAATGACTGTCGTGCACGAACTGCTTTCAAGGTTCTTTAAACGATATCCATAACGATGATTTATTGGACAACACTTTCTTCTCGGACGAGGCCTGGTTCCACCTATCTGGATATGTCAATTCCCAAAATATGAGCATGTGGAGCACATTTTCACTGCAACTTCACTACGTCTACAAATAGTTGGAGTTTGGATAGGCCTTAGTAGGAGAAGATTTGTAGGACTAATTTTTTTAATGGTACACTGACAGCAACCAGGTGTTGACAAGAAATTCTGCTCCTATTCATAAATCAGTTGCACGATGACGAGTTACGATATGGATATTTCCAACAAGACGGTGCAACGGCCCATGCAGCGCAGGATACTACTACTACTACTACTAAACTCCCTTAGTGACTTTTTCGAAGATCGAGTAATTAACAGGAATACCGTTAGCATATGGCCTCCAAAATCGTGCGATTTCATACCTCTACAATTTTTTGTATGACCCCCACCTGAACAATTCGATTTTCAATACTCCGATTCACGATTCCGATTTGAATGCACTTACCAAAGGAATTATAGATAAATGTTAGAAAATAAACAATTCTCCATAGATTTTACAAAATATTCGCAAGGGTGTAAGAAGAAAGGTTCGAAGTTGTCTTCAGGAAGATGGAGGCCATTTTCAACAAAACTTATAATCCTCCAATACTCTAAATACTATTAAAATACCTAAATAAATTGTTTTATTTGCTTACTTTTTAAAGTGCGTTTTATTGCGACGAGATATGCTTTGAGGTTAGGTTCACTTTGCTTGTGTTTACTTTCGAAGAAATAAACACACAGTATGGCCGGTACGTAACATAATAGCTACAACATGCCTTATGGCACTCACAGCTAACCCAAATTTGTGTTGTAATTTGTTGATATTCGATTAACAGGCCAAACGTATTTAGAACATTTAGCAAATCAAATTGTTCTTGCTGATGGCTCGCTCGTTTTCCGCACCCGAACCCATTGAATATGGATTTAGAGTTTATACCGAACTTTCCAATAATTTATAAGAATTGCAACTGAGAATAGTTGATGAAATAAGAATTTCTGTAGAACACCTTGTTAATGTAACTGAAGGATTTTTGCATAGGCTTTGTTATTGCAAAGAAGTAAATGGTGGTCATTTTGAGCATCTTTTCAAGTGATGTTATTTGTGTTTTTTGATTTGTTTGTTTTACGAAGCAGTAGTGTTTCGTTTAGCATCTAGAGAATTATTATACATAAAGGCATCAAAACTCAAAAAAGACTTTTAGCGATATATCAAAATATATACAGGGTATTACATTTAAAATAAAAATACCTTCATTGTATCCGCCATGTGTCGAAATTGCGGTTGCCGCAGTAGAGACATTTGGATGAGACATGGTTTTTCACAAAGCTGTATAACAATTTTCCTTTCTTTTTCAATAGGCGACTTGGAGGACGGCGAATTCTTATCATACCGACATTAACAAAGACTTCAACATTAGTAAACCAATCTTACACAATACATTCCACAGGATTGAAACAGTAGGTCTTCCTATTTCAGCCAAACCTAGAAGGCTCAACCCTAACCAATTACATTTTCTTGAAGGTCATCTGCAAGAGCTGTTAGATCAAGGAATCATCCAACCGTCCTGCAGTCCCTGGGCAACTCCCATACATATGGTGGCCAAACCTGACGGTTCCTGGCGGATTAGCGGCGATTATAGAAGACTTAACGCTGTGACTGTTCCTGACTGTTTTCCGATACCTTTTCTGCAAGATTTCTCATTAAAATTAACTGGATCACGAGTCTTCAGCAAACTGGATCTGAAGAAGGCATACTTCCAGATTCCAATCCATCCCGAGGACGTCCCGAAGACCGCTATCACCACTCCCCTAGGAGCTTATCAATATTAAGTTGAACTTCGGTTTGAGGAATGCTCCTGATTCTTGGTCCAGATTTATCTCCCAGGCTCTTGCGAAGCTAAGTTTTACCTTTTTTTATCTAGACGATATATTAATGTTTAGTAAAAATTATGAAGAGCACATCCACCATCTCAAACTCGTTTTTGAACGCTTACAAAAATTTGGATTACTTCTTAATTTGGATAAATGTATATTCGCGGTACCGGAATTAGATTTTTTATTTTTTAGGTTATCGTGTTTCACGCGACGGAATTTCTCCACAGACTTGCAAAGTTCAAGCGGCACAAGACTTTCCTGTACCTACAAATCAGAAGCAGCTACGTAATTTTTTAGGATTGATTAGTCATTATCACAAGTTTATTCCTCATTGCGCAGAACTCCTAACCCCTTTAAATAAGCTAGTGTTGCCAGGAAAAGCTACTACCAAGCCTGTCAACTTCACATCAAATCAATTAGAAGTCTTTTGTAAAGGAAAGGACGCATTAGCTAATTTCACTTTATTGGTTCATCCTAAGCAAGACGCTGAAATTAGTATAGCGGCCGATAGCTCTTCTTCTATGATCGGAGCGGTCTTACAACAATTTGAAGACAGGGTTTGGAAGCCGTTGGCTTTTTGTAGTAGGAAATTAAGTGCCGCAGAGCGAAAATATAGCATATTTTCACGGGAACTTCTAGCAATTTGTTTCGCAGTTAAGAAATTTCGCTATTATATAAAATACAAAAAGTTTTGCATTTTCACCGATCATCAGGCGATCTGTTCCACCATACGCGATTCCCCAGACCGTTATCTACCCAAGGAATTTCGGAACATTAAATATATTTCGAATTTTACTATGGATATTCGTTTTTTAAAAGGTTCACAGAACGTAGCAGCAGATGCACTCACTAGGATAGCTACTATTTCCACCGTGTCCACTATTGACTTCGATGAATTAGCTAGAGCTCAGGAAGGCAATGTTGAGTTGCAGGAACTTCGACAAAAGCCTAATTTCAAGTTTATTTTATCCCAGACCGTACAAGGAACACCAATTTGGGTGGATCAAAGGCATAATGGGTCACGACCGTTCGTTCCGCATGAATTTCGCTACGAAATCTTCAAACAGTTACACAATTTGGCCCATTCAGGAATTAAAGCTTCTCAGAAATTAATCTGCCATAGATACCTTTGGACAAACATGCAACGGGATATTAGAAATTGGGTTACTTCATGTGACAAATGTCAACGAAATAAAATTTCAACGCATCCGCTTCAGCCGATTCGGGAGCCAGATCGAAGATTTGCTCAGATTCATTTGGACGTGGTTCATCTGCCTATGTGTGGGTAGTATAAATATATTCTTTCGATCATCGATCGGTTCACTAGGTGGCCCGAAGTTGTTCTACTCAAATCTACTAGCACGGACGAAATTATAGAGGAGTTTTTAGGGGTCTCGTGTTTCGGAGTACCGCAAGTTGTTACTGCAGACAATGCATCCCAGTTATACTCTTCTACGTGGACTGGTTTTTTGAAGGATTTTGGTATTAACCATATTAAACCAACTATTCAACATCCGATTAGCCTGGGGCTAATTTCATCGCACGTTGAAACAGGCAATCAAATCTGTAGGGTCCGCTAATTGGCTTCAACATTTACCCCTCATTTTTTTAGGCTTGCGTTCTGCAATTAACGAAGAAGTTGAGGTATCCCCAGCGGATATTTTATATGGCGCACCATTGAGATTACCAGGCGATTTTTTTAGTGTTGAGCAAGATCCGTGTGATCCCAATGTTACAAATTTTGTAACCCAATTACGGGAGCGTATGAGGAAAGCTAAATTATTTTTCACAAAAAGCTATACCACTGCCTCCTATATATATAAAGATTTATTTTCCGCTACGCATGTATTCGTGCGTAATGATTCACACACTTCAGGTCTAAAACCTGCATATTTAGGGCCATTTCGAGTTAAGAAACGTTCGCAAAAGTATTTTACGCTCGTTGATTATGGTAAGGAGGGGAAAGTTTCGATTGATAGGCTCAAGCCCGCCTACTTTTTAAAAGACGCGTAACATCATACCGCACTCACCGTTTTTTAACATAAAAGTATTCTGTAAAATTTCTTTTAAATTTTATTGTTACGTATTGAATTCTTTTGATGTACGTAAACATTAATTTTTTGCAGCTTTTTGTTATGCACACAAACTTTTTTCTTTTTTCTGTTTTCAGAATTCACTCACTCCTCCGTTCCACCCTGTTTCCCGTTGAAGTTTAGTTTAATTTAGCTATAAGGACCTCTGTATTGTACTACCACATTTGTATTAGTCTTAAGTTTTGTTATTGTTTAATGCCACTTTGTTATTTTTAAGGATTGTTTTAAAAAATATTTTCCGCATGAAGGGTTTTTTAACTACCACAATCGTTCCAAATTTTTGATTACCTTTGTAATGTGGGTCAAAATATAGTTTCGAACACGTAATGGTGGAAGTTTTCCCTTCAACATGCGCTTTTTTCTTTTTTTTTTTGGAGAGAGGGGGCGGAAATGTAGTGCAGGTGCACTACATTTACATCGGAGTGCCTTGTTTGGGTTGGTATGTTTTTGTTATTTGTTTACTAAATTACCATTTTTACGATCAATAAACAAACACGTTTCCCAAAAGCTCGTGTTATTTTAATATATAGTATCTGGTATCAAACCAGAACTCTATAGTACCTATCTAAAAGTATACACATTTTGTGAAGTTAGAAAATGGACCCAGGACCGCATTATCTAAAAGGCTAGTCTATACCTTCAAAGTATATCGAACAAGCGGCCTAGTCTATCTTATTAAACGGGGATTCACTGTTGCATAGTAATGATTTTTTCTGTTAAGCATTCCCGAATTTGCAAATAAAGACTCCTCAGTCCACAGCTTTGTTCTGGAAAAATTTGGACCTTGCTGCAGTTTTTTACGGAACCAATAACAAAAGTTCTTTTATTGCCATCACCAGGACGAAGAGTTTGTACAGCTGTAAATTTATAATCATGATACTCATGTTTTTCGAAGATTTTCCTCGCGTAAAAATCATCAATACCACAATCTTGAGAAATTCTTATGGTGGATTTTTCTGGATACATCACTAATTGAGTCAGCACATTCACTCCATTAGCAATCATTCCTTTTTTATACGGTCCTCGCCGTATTCTAAACCTGCCACAAACAAGCAGCCAAATTTCTTGAAGCCCTTGCAAAATTTTTCGGTAGAGCAGCCATTTCTTTCTCTTTGCATAATTTTCAGACGCTTAAACAGAATTTCTATTGCTGTGAACGTGGACATGTTACATATCTAGCTTTTCTTCATCGGTGAACATCTTGACAATTACAAAACGCGATAAAAAACCTTTACATATATCACTTAAACTAGTTTCAATTGTTTTAAAAACAGCGCGCACTTTGATGATTTAAATATAATCATCTGGCATTTTTGAATTTATATGTATATATACATGAGGGCAGCCTTCTGAGTTTTTACAAACGACCACTAAGTGACGCTATTGAGATGTGTCATTACTATTTTCGTAAATTTGACATTTCTTATTGTGAAGGCAGCTTAGAAATTGACCTAGTAGTTTATTTACAGTAAGCGGTTAAAAAAGAATTTTGTGAAGAAATGGTAATTTCACGTGAAGGTTTTCGTTTGATAATTTTTTACGATTTTAGTAAAGGCCTAACACGACAACAATGCATAGAATCGCTTCAACTTTTGGTATGAAGTACCTTCGGAAAAGACTGCTGTGGTTATTCCAAACAAATCGATGCTGTGCGCAACATGATTGGAGAAGATCGGCATGTGACTTCCAGTGAGATAGAGGCATCCTTAGGCCTATCGAAGACTGCAGTACATTCGATTTTTCACGAACATTTCGCTGTGAAAAAAATCTGTTCTCGATGGATTCTGCATAAATTGACAGAAGTTAAAAAAAAAGCTCGTGTTAATTGGGGTAAGGAAATGCCCAAAACATTCGACCGAGGAACCGCAAAATCCGTATACAACATCTTAAAAGGCGACGAAACTTAAATATATTCGTATGAACCGGAAACAATCCACTGTTTGGGTGTTCCAAGATTAACCGAATCCCGCAAAAGTTGTTCGTTTACGAAGCACTTCCAAGAAAATGATCGCTTGTTTCTTGGCTTTTACTGGACATTTCGGAACCATTTGTTTGCGACAAGTCATCGACGAAATCAGGAAAAACAACCGACACGTCAAACAATTGGTTATTATTTAAAGGAGAAAAACATCGAATTAATGTCTCATTGCCCGTATTCACCTGATTAATCGCCTAAAAGCTTCTTTGTATTCCCGAATGTCAAACAAAAAATGCGTGGACAGCGATTTTCATCACCTCAAGAAGCTGTTGAAGCCTTCAAAAACCATTTTTTGAGATACCAACTCAGCGTGGAAAAAATGTTTCGAGAATGGGTTTGAACGCATGCAGAAGTGTATAAATCTTAAAGGCGAATATATTAAGAATCTGATTTCACTTTAATTATTGTGTCAATTGCTTTTTAAGGCCAAAGCGATTGTATGAATATTTATTCAAATTTTCTAATTTCAACAAGTTTATTAGAAGAAAAATGTTATGTTGGTAACCAGTTTCAAAAGATAATTTTTTTGTCTATCTGATGGTGTGATAATACAATATGGTGACCAGAAATAGAAAAGTTGACTATCGCAGCCTGAAATCTAGAAGGCCTAGCAAATGTATGTCAATATCATTCAATTCACAGTGACCAAATATATAAAGTTACCAAATTTGATTGAAATAGTGTCAATGGTAGCGAAGATAATAATTTATTTCTAAAATAACAAACACAAAAAAAAAGCGCAACTTTTCTCTAATTTAACCGACCTCTTATCTCCATGTCCGAGATGCCAATGGTGAGCATTGAAAAATTCACCACGCTGCATAATAGGAGTGTATGAGTGTATAAATAAGTATAAAGTTCCCTGCACAAACACAGTTTAATTTAGGTTGAATAGTATAACGAATCACACTTAACATACATTTGAATACGCGTTGGCAAGTGTGATAAATTATTTGTATAGTTGCATTGTGATAATTTTACGATAATCACTATTAAAATACGATCTGTTATTATGTTCAAGTATCTTAAATTTATAAAAATTTTAATAAGCCTTAATATGAATAGATAATATCTACAAGAGAAGGTAGCTGTGCAGTAGTATTAATGCCCCTCTCCGGAATAACAGGTGGCTGTGGTCTAGCTTTAAGGTACGAACACAGAGAAAGCATGTTACTCAGCGCCTACTTTCAGCGCCGAAAACCGGCGCTTATTTGTCATCGCAAGCGTACACAATAAACGCGGGTTATTTGCCAGTTTAAAAGCAACTTTTATTTGACCGAGATGTCTAGTTCATCTTCAGAGGAAGATTTTGTGTTAGTGGAAAATATATTTGTAAAGAAGCAACGAACGAAGCAAGGCATACATCCAGTAAATCGAGACTGAAAAGTTTATGATGAATATCACCATTTATTCTGTGGTGTAATTGGCACAAGCAGCCAATCCTTCCAGAAGAAAGACTGAATGTATCTTGTCTAAATCTGTATTGTTATTGGAAACCTCAATATCTGTTTCATTAGCCTGGCTTCATAATCACAGATAGTTCCTCATTTGCAAGAGCACGTTTGACGCCGACAACAAGCGACCAAGAAGTAAAAATTCATTCCGGTAAATACTCGGTGCCGATCGGCGTTTGCAACAAGTTCCTACCTGCTTTGTCTATGTGCGGGAACATTTAAAAGCACCCTTAATTATTGGCGCTTATAGGCGCCGACTGCCAGTAAGCAGGCAACCTGCTTTCTTTGTGTGCGTACCCTTAGGTTATAGATTGCTTAGATTCAGGCCCTGATTTAAATAAGCTCTTTGACTCGCAAACGACAAAAACCATAACAATATAATAAAAAAGCAAAGTGCAGAAAACATTATAAGTTAACTAGGATTTATTGTTTGCGAAATAAATTCGATAAAACAAAAGGCTTGCCAAAAAGCTTATTCACTTAAACTCAACAGAACAATAAACCGTGGACTTATTCTTTGTCGTTTTGGGACATAATTTTCGACTTCAGAATCAATCCCATGACGAGGAACCGTGTAAAGCCGTTATTTATCTCCTTGGGTAGTTTGCAGCCAAGCGCGGCCCATAACAGTTAAGCAGGTTTTTCACACACCGTCAGTAATTTTTATTACAGTCGTATCTTCTACTTTACCCTCTTCTACTGGGACTCATTCTCAGTCAACCAATTAAACGAGTGAATTTTGAAGAAAGGTAATATCTATAAATTAATATTGTACAGTATTGGAAACGCTTAATATTCCTTGTGCCTTCGGTTTTTCCAAGGGGGGTTGATAGGTAATAAAGTTGTAGGAAAATCAGTGCAGAATTAGAAATTTTCACTATTTTCCGTTACGACGAAAATTTGTTAGAGGATTTTGAACGTTTGGCGATGTAATTTCGTGGTGGGATAGTTAGAGTTGTTGGTGCGTCCCGAAGTGGTCGGTTTTCATAAACATCCGAAACATCTTAAGCGGAAGTAAACCCCAAATCATCGAAAAGCAAATAGATATAACTGGCTAAACCAATAAGTTATTATAACCCTTTCCTATCTCTCAACTTATAAACCGCCCTAAATCAAGCTGAGCAAATCTGCAAGCGGAGAACACATGAGCACGTTTATAGTTAAGATCGCAGATCCCGAAACCATCCGAGCATGCAATAAACTTCCAGCTTAAGTGAACCGCATGACTGCAAGGTAAATGTTGGAGTTGGGGGAAGGGTTGCCACATTTTCATTATTTATGACGTCATAGTGAACAGAGGTCGTCGCTATTCCAGCCAAGTTTTAGTTAGTGCTAATAATTGCTCTGTGTTGGAGCTAAGTCTCGTTATAACTCATCCCGCTCGGATACTCTAGCGATTGTATTAGGGAGATATCTTCAGTAAACTCGCCTAAGAATCTACTAACGTCACCCTGATTTACGATTCTTGATTCTCCAGTATTTGCATTTCGCATATCTACTATTGATTGCCGCGAGATCCTACTATATTGAACACTATATCTTGTAATTATTAAACTTTATGATATATCTTAATCTACAACTTGCTGTGGTATCTGCTAAAGCTTCTAATTCATATCCACACAATACCCTCAAGACGATGTCGTACGAACATGTCCTTATGTGCAAACTACCCATCGCTTACACTTCTCTACAACATACTTATTATTGCATCTTGGAAGATTAGGACGTCAACTATGTTATTACATACTGCTAACCATTAATTATATTCTTCTGACATCTTTATCAAAGGCCTCTTCAGTTTAATCCTAGTCAGATGAATAAGTTGTAGATTCGATCGTCTTATTGGAATCTACCTTGAATTTATGAATTGTCATCTCAAGAATAACATCTAGTTAGTATGTGAGGGGTGTAAGGGGATATACAGGGTGGGTTGAAAGTCAAAAATAAGTACCCATAAAATGGTGAACTATAATTATTTAGTAATATTTACATATGCTTGAAACATCTTGTTGAAGCAAAATCTTGTAAGACGTTAGCACTCAATGATGACCTACCTAACCTTTGCAGTCCATTACAGATTCAAGTTGCTCAGAATGTTTGTGTAAATTGTAGATCGCGTTACGAGTTGGTGGAACAGTGTTGAAATAATAATTCCATTCGTGAATTATTGCTCTTAAACCACATTTCTACCAGAATTTTAAAGCACAAATCTATTCTCCTCTATAGTATTGATACCGGACTATGCGTTACTATTCAACGTAAAAATATTTCTTTCACATTGAGAATATGCTGCACTAAATTATAGTGCTTACATTTAGTTATCTTGGTTATATTACTAAATGTTTTCGAAGCAGGTAGTACACGCTGCAAGTTGATTTACTGTTTACGTTTCCTTCTAAGAAGTGATTTACCCTTAATTCAGCACCCTCATGCCACCTCGTCAGTCGAAGACAATAGTAAACATTTTGAGGTTAACAATGCTCTCTGGCGGTTAACTATCAGACGAAAATAAGAAAGGGAAGTTTAAAATCTATAAGGCAATTGAAAACAACATTACCACATTGCAGTTATAGCATACAGTCAAATATGCAATGCAATGGGTAGTGATTTAATTCACCCTGCATAAAGTACCACGCCAAGAGGTGGTGAAATGTCTTGGTTTGTTGATACTGACAGTAAAATATTTTGATTTGAATAAAATAAACATAGCAATTCTACTTTTCATTATCCAAATATTTATGTCTGTTGGTATGAATGACTGAAATAAAATATTTAACAGTGAATGTGAAGTTTATTCTGAACTATTAAATATTACAATAAGCTTTAGCTGTTGAAGTAAATGTAAATTTAAGTTAAGTTTTCCTAAACTAAAAGCATTTCTAAACACTGAGTCTTGCAATGCAATAGGGAAATCCAAGTTTTTACTAGAATCACTTGATGAAATGTTCATCATGGTGAAAGTTGCTTTTATAATGATGTTATCAAAAGCATTTTGCGAGAGAAACTTAATAATGAGTTTCCCAATAAGGACGATGTGTTTTTAAAATTAAATAAAATCCAAAATATTTGAGATAAAAGCAAAACTTTTTTTTAATTTTAAAGTACAGCTTAGTACAATTATGGTTTAAACAACACATCATTCAAATGTCCACCTCGGCTTCGTCTGCAGGATCGAATCCGATGAACCCAATTTACCGTGACTTTGCGCAATACATCGGGTGTAATTTCATTAATGCAGCGTTTGATGTTCAATTTCAAAGCGTCTCTAGTTTGAGGTTTGTTGGCATAGACCAACGACTTCAAATATCCCCACAAAAAGAAGTCTAAAGGTGTTAAATCACAACTTCTTGGAGGCCAACTAACAGTTCCATTTCTGGAGATTACAGACTCACCAAACTTTTCTTGCAATAACTCCATAGTGGCATTCGCAAAATGTGGTGTTGCACCATCTTGTTGGAAAAACATGTCTTGCAAATCAATTTCATCCAATTTTGGCCACAAAAAATCTATTAACATTGATTGATAACGTTCACCATTCACTGTAACTGCATCTCCATTTTCATTTTCAAAAAAATATGGTCCAATGATGCCTCCACTCCATAAACCACACCAAACAGTAACTTTTTCCGGATGCAAAGGCTTCTCATGAATCTCTTGTGGATTATTTTCACATCAAAAACGACAATTTTGTTTGTTTACGAAGCCGTTTAACCAGAAATGAGCTTCATCTGAAAAGATGATTTTTTTTTAAAAAATCAGGTTCAATTTCAAGTTGCTCTAGAGCCCAATCAGCAAACAAACGACGCTTCTGGTGGTCAAGTGGCTTCAGTTCTTGAGTCAACACAATCTTTCTCAAAATACGCCAAGTTGTCATTCTTGAAAAGCCAAGTTCTTGAGAACGTCGATTAATCGACAGATTTGCATCGTCTGCAACACTGACTCTTATAGCATCAATATTCTCTTGGTTTCTTGCGTTTCGTTGTCTTATTGGTGTTGTGGTATCGTGTAAAGAAAAATTCGTTTCAAATTTTTCAACGATTCGACGAATAGCAAGCACAGAAGGACGATTAAGCGGACCATAATCTTCACGAAGTTCACGTTGAGTTTGAATAAAAGAACGATTATTTTGATAAAATTTTTGGATAATAACCAAACGTTGTTGAAGCGTGTATTTTGCCATGATGAATTGTACAACTATACTAAACACAAATGACAGCTAGTGACATTTCTACCATTTTAAATATGGCTGCCATGACATTTTAAAAACATATTGTCCCTATTGGGAAACCCGATAGAATAGCAACAGATAACAGATAAATTATACTCTTTTGTAAGAGATACTAAAACATATTAAATATTCACCGCTGATTTTAAAGTCATAAGTCATAACAATGTAGGCAGTGGATTTAATCCTACACAATTCTGCAGGAAATATGCAAAACTCCACCCAAAATATAGCGAGTTTTTGATTGAAAGCTAGAAAATGCCGTTTCATAGCTACATACATATTTGCAATTACCCAATCTGGAAGGTTGCACAGAGCTTCAAGTTCACTGTTAGTCCGCCAACGGCCTCGAAAGTCTTCAGGCGTGACCCAAAGGTACATAGGTTGAAGAAATAGTTAAAATTGCCAACCAAATCCTTATGAGTAAAAGATAATATTAATTTCCTCACATTCAAATGAATAATGTTTCAAATAAATATGATCGATTATGATTATCTTTCACTACTGCCCGTGTAAATATCGACAACGTTAGTTTTAGCAACAGCCTTTGCACTGAAAGGCAGAAGATGGAAGCAGATAGGTAAATAAGTAAGCAACAGTACCATACACATAAATGTATTACTTAGACAGTAATAAATATGTTTCAAATTCCATATAGTTTGGATTGTTTCAATGAAAATATCAAAATACTGGATTTTTTTATTAGTGCATAGTAAAGGACTGTATAATTTTCAATACTATTTCTTTGTTTCAGTATTCAGAAAGGATAATCAAAAATAGATTATTGTCGACTAGAAAAGTCTTGATCGATTTTTCAGTCCTAGTACACCAAGAAGCAAAGCAACTTATCAATCCAAGATGTATAAATTGGATGAGAGTTCAATTGAAAACGATTCTCTTTGAGAATCCGGACTTCCTTAGTTACAAGTAGAGCTATGTGTCACGGAAAAAATATCCATAAAAGTCATCGGGCGGAATGAACGGCAATAAACTATACAAATAAATCACAGGAGGCCATTCTGTGCTGATTCCTACAACGATTATCATGAGCTGAGCTCAGTTAGTGTTGGCTACAAACCGTGATGAATGGAGAGAAGTAACTTATATACTTTCCGCCATGAGGAAAATAGATAAAAGGATAATTACTAATGGCTTTCCAAGTTCCTAAAAAATAGGCTCGATACAGACAACAAGCTTTTAAAGCTAACTTTTCATTTTATAAAAGAAAAATAAAAAATAAGATACTGAATTGATCTATACCAACATAAACGCATAAATAAATATGTAAGGAGTTTTATTAAAATATACCCTAACTAAAACCTCATATGTAAAATGTAATTCCGTCATAAAATCGCTTAACAATGCAGATAATATATGGAGCGATTGAATATGTATCAAACTAATAACATTTATTTTAAAAATTACAAATGTGCTTCTACTTCTATTGATTTTTAGGTCTAAACTCAAAAGATTCCCAAGCAAATTTAGTGGGTAATTACCGACACCCTTCTACATCATAAATAAATCAGAATGGCTGTACTTAACAACAATCACGTAATCAATAGATAGTGTATAAAATCGCGTAGCAGTTAGAACCTCGATGGTAGTCTGTAATAGAATCATTTCGCTACAAAGATCCCTTAGGTATCTGGATGCGGGCGACGGTGCGCTCATAAATTCTCTCTTTAATTACCCCCCAGCTGTCAAATCAGACGATCTGACGGTTTTATGACAATTTATTGTCCTGTTCGATGGAGGGTTCTTGCGGTAATGTCGTCCTGACTGACGGACAACTATGCATTCAAATAGGTTGCTTTACCCGCTTGGGTCGATCACTCAAATAGAGGCGTCGCGACGCTTCAGCTTCATTCCACCACAACTGCATTTGCTCAGGTGTATGATGCAATAGTAATGATCTATTGATCCGCGTGTACTGATAAAAATAATTATTATCCGTAATTTCGTACGTCAACGTAATAGTAATGTAAACATATTATATTAATGGCGCCTCCACCATTTACTGTATTATTAATTTCTAAGCAAAATATTGGTTCACAAATTTCAAACATGAAAATGATTAATACAAGTATGAAAGATGTCAATGGCGCCTCCACCATTTGTTACTAAATTAGTAAGATTTATCTTCTTTATATTATAAATGAAAAAGGAACTTAGTATACAAAATTGAATGAAATATAAAAGTTTCTGTGGAAATATTATTCCTTTGCTTATATACATATATTTAAATTCATATGGAAGATAATTATTATATCGTTAATTCTTAGATCATTACCCAACAGTCTGAAATGTAGGCTTACTATAAAAAATTTAATAAGAAAACTAGAAGTATGATCGTAGAGAGAAATACCTATAATTGCATATTATCTCATGAATAATTATAACTATGCTTATTAAAGATTATGTAGGACTAATGCATGTATTGATAGAAAGAAAAACAATTTTCTCCCTTACTTCTTGTTAACATTTTGTAATATGTTAACCTATTCAATTACCAGATAAACATCGAAAGTTCGTATATATTTACTCAAAAATTTAAGTCAGTGCTTTAAAGAAAAATAACATCTTCACACACAAAATGTCTTATTTTTGGGTTTGTCTGTAAATCTTATACGAACTGTGTTTAAATAACTATTCACACGACATTTCGGGTCAATTTAACGTATATGGTTTCATATTTCATTCAAAATACATCCACGTTCACCGTAATAATGAATAGATTACTTCTCCTCAGCGCTAAGGTAGAAACACAGGGGACCTGCAGTTAAACATCGAATCCGAACGACAGCATTTTCAGAGAAGGTTTTTCGACAGTAGATCCCGAGGCTGCCAACCAGATTGGGAAATTGTGCGTGGTGGGTTGCAGCACAAAATTTGTATAGGCTGCATGGTAACATTGGGGAATCGAACCCAAACCATAATCGAAGTTTTTCCCAGAAATCGAGAGCGCTGGCAAATAAGCTACACCACATGTTATTGTAAAGAGTTACATATTTACAAAATATTATATATGTATCCAGGTCATATTATTTAGTTTAAATGTTGGACATTTTCAATAACTGTACGGGTATCCAACCAATATTTAATAATAGCACATGAAACAAAGACGAAATAAATTATTTCCAATAGTATAAACTTCTTTCAAAAGTTTTCCATTTTTGTTTTTTAAATAATTAATCAAATTATAATTAATTGAAACTTAGGCTTTATTTATTACAGTTTTAACTTATTTTACGCGACTTTTTGATACTTTAACATTTGTTGCATTTGTGTTGTGTTCATTTGAAGCTTTTATACTTTCTTTGATTATATTGCATGTTCATGTTTATTTAAGAAGTGGAACAACGCACTAGCTAGTGCTGTATTGACAATTCGGATTATTTTTAAATTGGACGATTTTTGATTCTTATTTATTTTTCCTGACTTATTATTGTTAAGCATACAACAGTTATTGAAAAAAATCTAGTAACTACTAAAACTTTGTATATCTATCAAGTTTGGTAAAAGTTTTTGGGGTAATATATGTCTGTAAACGTTATGTATTAGACATTCTAGTAAATGTTCTTGCTTGAAAACGCTAGTTAAGGTTGACAACTACTAATTTGACGATATTGTTTGCTATAAAAAGGGATATTTTGAACTGTTGCCTGTTATAAGGAATACTGTTTGAAAAAAGTCACACAATTAGACAATAACCTTATTTCTATGTAGTTTTTACATATACTACAAAAATGATTCATTACGAATTTTTTTTCCGTCTATTTAGTACCCTTTCTATCAATAATCTATAGCACATATTCTGAAATTGATCTTTATGTAAATTTGACCGCGCTTTTGTTAATTATAAAATAATTTATACTTTCCGTATGCTTGCGAGTGCTGTAGGCTAGCAAGTGCCACAGAACTACAGTGTATTTTATATCGAGATGTTTCCTATTAGAACATCTCATGTGTTTGATATTAAACTTTAACCCGTTAATTATCGAGGAGCATTTTATGAACACATCCACGTTGGTGGTTGTCTCAATACCCTTCAAAGGAGCAGATTGATTTTGAAAAACTCACAGGTCAAGGGTAACCCGAAAAAGTTTTTGGCACTTAACTTTTCGTCAACCAGACTTTAAAATCAATATATTATTTTACGTTTCACATATTTTTCCACTGGTCTCCTTCTTGGTATATTTCCTTTTAATTACTATATCCGTAGGTTCATTATATTTTCGGATGGTTGCAATAGTTTATTACATTGTATGCAGATGGTATTAAAACCTATTAAATGTATTCCTTCTGTTTTCCTATTAATTATTGAAGTGAAGATATAAGATGGCGATGTGAAATTTTAGACCATAGGTAAAGCGACAGATAGAAGAGGGAAACAACAACGTTTTAAGACTATCAGAAATAGATATGATCGAGTTGGTAACAGACAGCACTTTCTGGAATAAAGTGTTGTCTGTCCTCCCAAGAGAGAAATCAATATTGGATTAAAATAGATTTATAAGCTAATATAAATAAGAAGAGTATCTCATTCACGTTCCACTCCATTGTTACATAGAAACTATTTAGTTACAATTGCTTCCTATATTAGTTATTCTTTACAGTAGAGGAAGAAAGAAAGTGTTGACTGTTTTCCAAGAAATATATATAATATTGAATTAAAATAGATTGATAAACTAATATAAATAAGAAGATAGTACACGAAGTTACATTCACTGTCGTTCCACTCCATTGTTATGTAGAAACCATTAAGTTACAATTACTTCCACTATTACTTTTTTTTTACAATAACGGAATAAACAAAATGTTCACTGTCCATCCAAAAAATAGGTCAACATTGAATTAAAGTAGATTTATAACCTAATACAAATAAGAAGAGATAGTGCACGAAATTTCATTCACTGACGTTCCACTCCATTGTTACGTAGAAACCATTTAGTTACAATTGCTTCCTACATTAGTTTTTCTTTACAGTAGAGGAAGAAACAAAGTGTGCACTGCCGTTCCAAGAAATAGATCAATATTGGATTAAAATAGATTTATAATCTAATACAAATAAGAAGAGATAGTGCACGAAATTACATTCACTGACGTTCCACTCCATTGTTACGTTGAAACCATTAAATTGCAATTGCTTCCTGTATTACTTTTCCTTTACAGTAGAGGAAGAAACAAAGTGTCCTACCAAGAAATAGATCAATATTGGATTAAAATAGATTTATAACCTAATACAAATAAGAAGAGATAGTGCACGAAATTACATTCACTGACGTTCCACTCCATTGATACGTAGAAACCATTTAGTTACAATTGCTTGCTATATTAGTTTTTCTTTACAGTAGAGGAAGAAACAAAGTGTGCACTGCCGTTCCAAGAAATAGATCAATATTGGATTAAAATAGATTTATAATCTAATACAAATAAGAAGAGATAGTGCACGAAATTACATTCACTGACGTTCCACTCCATTGTTACGTTGAAACCATTAAATTGCAATTGCTTCCTGTATTACTTTTCCTTTACAGTAGAGGAAGAAACAAAGTGTCCTACCAAGAAATAGATCAATATTGGATTAAAATAGATTTATAACCTAATACAAATAAGAAGAGATAGTGCACGAAATTACATTCACTGACGTTCCACTCCATTGATACGTAGAAACCATTTAGTTACAATTGCTTGCTATATTAGTTTTTCTTTACAGTAGAGGAAGAAACAAAGTGTGCACTGCCGTTCCAAGAAATAGATCAATATTGGATTAAAATAGATTTATAATCTAATACAAATAAGAAGAGATAGTGCACGAAATTACATTCACTGACGTTCCACTCCATTGTTACGTTGAAACCATTAAATTGCAATTGCTTCCTGTATTACTTTTCCTTTACAGTAGAGGAAGAAACAAAGTGTCCTACCAAGAAATAGATCAATATTGGATTAAAATAGATTTATAACCTAATACAAATAAGAAGAGATAGTGCACGAAATTACATTCACTGACGTTCCACTCCATTGATACGTAGAAACCATTTAGTTACAATTGCTTCCTATATTAGTTTTTCTTTACAATAGAGTAAGAAACAAAGTGTGCACTGCCATTCCAAGAGATAGATCTACGTTTGATTAAAATAGAATAATTGTTTCCTATATTAGTTTTTCTTTACAGTAGAGGAGGAAACAAAATATTCACTACCCTTCTAAGAGATAGATCCATATTGGTTGAAAATATATTTATAAGCAATTATAAATAAGAAGAAATAGTTCACAAAGTATCTCACTCACGTTTCACTCCATTATTCAGTAGAAACCATTTTAATTACAATTGTTTCCTGTATTCTTTTTTCTTTATAGTAGAGGAAGAAACAAAGTATTCACCACCCTTCCAAGAGATAGACCCATCTTGGTTGAAAATAAATTTACAAATCAATATAAATAAGAAGAGATAGTTCACGAAGTATCTCACACATGTTTCACTCCATTGTTCCATAGAAACCATTTTAGTTACAATTACTTCCTGTATTATTTTTTCGTTATAGTAGAGGAAGAAACAAGGTGTTGGGTGTCCTTCCAAGAGCAATATTGGATTATAATAGATTTATAACCTAATATAAATAGTACACAAAGTTACATTAACTGACGTTCCACTCAATTGTAAAATATCAACCATTTTATTTATCATTGCTCTCTGTATTGGTTTTTCTTTACAAAAGAAGAAGAAACTGATGACTGCAGTCTACAATATACTTTTTAGTAGACCGGAAAATATATAATTACAATTTTGTAGTTATATATTTTCCTAGGACAAAGTGGTGACTGCCCTATCAAGGAATAGATCAGTATTGGATTGAAACAGATTTATAACCTAATATAAATAAGAAGAGATAGTTCGCGTAGTATCACTCACTCACGTTCCATTATATTGTTACTTAGAAACCATTTTATTTATCATAGCTTTTTGAATTAGTTTACAGCAGAAGAAGAAACTTGTCGATGCAGTCAACAGTATACCAAACTTTTATTTATATATTATTTCAAACACGAATTTTCGCGGATGTTGCTTTTTCGGATGAAACAATGTAAGACTATGATCAGAACTACACTTGCATTTATACGGTAATTTATTACTCTTACTGAATTCTGCCAACAAGTTTAAGAAATAGAACCCAAGTTGTTACAGGTATATCAAGTTCGATAAGTAAAGTGTAGCTACTAGATTAAAGACATAAACAGCAACTCCAATACCAATTTGCACATGTGTATCCCCTTGGTGGAATTTGCAATTTCCGAAACAAAACGGTAGCGGGAAGGTGGTGTGACGGTTTAGGGGTAAATATCGCACACGTCCGACGCCTATGGACTTTATATCCAGTATTAAATGAAACTTTACGGTGCTATCGCTATTATTGTGGGATGTGGGTTTTGCTACGAGTCGTATATAGCTGTTGTGATGGACAGGATTATTCCGTGATTCGAATACTACTCCTACTTTTTCAATACAAATTTTAAATTGCTCGGCTTACCTTAACACAAATTTAATGTAATAAAATGACGCACTGTATGAGCAAGCAAAATTTAAATTTATTTTCACTAGGAGAAAATTTGTAATAGATGTATTTACTTGCTTCGCTTTCCTGGAACAACTGGATGAAAATTGCAAGGAAGTTGTTAGTTTGGAAGGCTTTCCCGGTTAACATGAGTAATTCGTCATAAATACCATATAATTCGCTGAACTAAATGTCCCCATGCGCATCCTTAGCAATACCGCGTCTATTTCAAACGACTTATCCCTAGCGGAAACTCGGCTATTGTCTCTGATTCACGGCCACCTTGTGACATGGTTCCATCAGCCCCACACGATTTCTATGCAAATCCTCGCTCTCGCCGATGTGCTGTTTATCCCGACGTCAATTGCAACTGCAGTGCCACTAAATTAACCCGTTTCTCTAGAACTAAAAGCAAATGGTTTGAATTTTGAATACTCATTACACGTTTATCTATCTCCTAGCAGCCATTCTACAGAAAAATCTTTAACTTCCTCAAGCTCGTAGATACTAATACTACCTAATGTAAATGTAACCCAATCAATTAAATACAAATTACTATGTTGTTTGTGACCTTCTCTGTGTCAATGTTAGATATCTATATTTATCCGAGAAAGCTATTATCAGCCGCCCCTTTGGAGATGCTGTTTGATTCCGTTATCTGCTTATTGCTCCGCATTAAGAGGGTAATCTTTTCACCCAGTGTTGCCAGATGTTTAATTTTGCACTGAAAAACTATAGTTTAAGAAAATTGTGGTACACTATTATTTCTGTTAATACGAAGTCTCCTCATTTGGAACCAATTTTTGCTTTATAAGAAATTTATACAACAATTTAATTACAAATAATTACCGTCACAGTTAAGGCACCTATCCCATTGTTTTACTAACAGACGTATACCCTGCTTAAGGAATTCTTGTGGCTGTTGATTGAAGAAGTCTTCCACAGCTATCTGTACTTCAGCGTCAGACTCAACATGCCAACCTTTTAACGCCTTTTGCAGCGGACCAAAAATATGGAAATCGCAAGGCGATATAGCCGGGCTATAGGGTGGATGCTCTAAAACTCACCATTTATTTCGTTGAAGATTTTCTTTTACCATTTTAACAACACGAGGTCTAGCATTGTCGTTCAGCAAAATGATCCCATCCGTAAGCTTTCCTGCACGTTTCCATTTTATTGCTTAATAAAGCTTGTTGCAAATTTCATTGTACAGATTTGCATTGACATTTACTCCAGGTTCCTTAAACACCATCAACAAGGGTCCTTCATGGTCGAAAAAATTGTAAAGATCACCTTGTCTGCAGAAGGTTGTGTTTTAATCTTCTTCGGTGGTGGTGAACTTGACTGTTTCCACTGCATCGACGAGAACTTACTGGATGGCTCGTAGTAATGGCAGCAAGTTTCGTCAGCAACAACTATTGACAGAAGAACGCCATCACCATTTTGCCTATAGTCTGTGAGGTATTGCAGAGATAAGCCCATTCTCAAGCATTTTTGTTCATTAGACAAGAGACGAGGAATCCATTACGAACAAACTTTGCTGTAATCCAGATTACGAACAATACTATGGACAGATCCTACACTCCCACCAACAATTTCTAAAATTTCTCTGATTGAAATTCGACGATTTTCTCCAATAAGGCCAACAAACATGCCATATTGTTTTCTGTTCACGTAGTACACCGTGCACCTCGTCGTGGCTCATCCATGGTCTCCTCTATTCTATTCTTAAATCTTCGGCATCATTCCTTCACAATTGGGCTCGCAATACATGAATTTCCACGCACTGCTTGCATTCGCGTATGAATCTGCAATGGTTGCACACCCTCAGCGCATACAAATTGTAGTATCACCCGCTTACTAAACTTGAGCGGATTTTCAAGACAAACGCCATTTCAAAATCGAAGTTTTGAAAGTCAGAATCAAATTCAAACGCTAGAAACTTATTAATGTGTTGCTTACAAACACTACTAACATTAACAAATGTCATTTGAATGATTGCATTTGTTTTCAAGGCTAAGTTGATCTAAGATGGGTTTCAGTTGAACAAGCCTCGTACTAATATTACACATGTGATGAAATAAAAGTAAAAAAATTAAACTATCAGATTGTATGCAATTCGATTGTAACGAAATACAAATGCGATACACAAAGCGCACATAATTAATCCTTTAGTGTGACTTCGCTGCTTTATTGTTAATAATTGCTCGTGTATATATTTAAATATTACACTTTCAACAACCACAGCTACTATTTGTCGATAAAGTAAGAAGTTTGAAAGAAATCTTAACATTAAAACACCGCTAAGTATATTATTTATTGTAAATAGAAGAAGGAAATATTATTTCATTGGCAATATCAATAAGATAAGATGCCGAACTACAAGACAAATATTTTTTAATAATAACAAGAACAATGTTCAATTAGAAGAAATTGAATATTTCATAACGAAGATATATTTTTGCCTTTGTGATAAAATGATTAGTGATATACAGTAGTGTGCGAATTAATGTGAACACAGTTGCATTGCTATACATGTTGTAGTTGGCAGAACATGTAGTTGCCATTTTGTGTAGCAAATGCGCGACACCTGCTGAAGCATTATTTGACAGCTTCCTCAAAATAAGCACGCGCTAGCTTTGTATATCATATTTCGGTTATAATTGACTTCTGTGGATTTACAGGCAACTATAGCTTTTGGTGATTGCTGTTACAAGTTTCAAAAAATGGATTTAACACCAAGAAAACGAGCAAAGATTGTGACATTAAGTGAGACTACTTCTATGACGCAAAGGGCAATAGCTAGAGTGGTATGCCAGTCTTAGGGAAGTGAATAAAATTTAAGGGAAAAGAAGAGAGACTTAATTAAATGGGAAGAGGCAATATGGACGGCAAAGGAAGACGACTGCTCTAGACGAGCCTTTTTAAGTCAGAAACAGTTAAATTAATCCCAGGAGAACCAGTTTTGATCTGCAACTAGACTTAGTACTAGTGTCTTAATTTATGACTCAACAGTGCAGAAAAAGTTAATAGACAACGGATGAAAGACCATTCCACCCCAAAAGAAGCAGTTGCTGATTAAGAGAAGGCTAGCTTGAGTTAAAAACTATGCCAACTGGACAGTACAAGATTGGAGGTGTCATTCTCAGAAAAGACACACTTTCTGGTATAAGGACAGCGAACACGTAATATTAGAACACTTGACCAAACAGTTAAGCACCCTCAAAGAAGATGTTCTGGGGCTGCTTCTACAATGAAGGCACTGAATCGCTTGTACTAATTGATGGAATGATGAATAGTCAAAAATACAAGGACTTATTAGGACGCAAATTATTCGGAGAACTGGAAAAAGTTGATGACAAAGGCAACGCAATCTTGCAGTAAGATTCAGCCCCACACATGTAATATTATGCTGCAATACTATAAGGAAACATGTCAGTTAAAATGACCAAATTTGATCAAATTCTAATAAATTGCAATAACTTTCCTATAAATTATCTAACATTAAAATTGGAAACTCCACTGTGTTGTACGTTAAAATATGAACATTTTGATACCCCACTTGGTATATGTTTCTCTCTAACAGATCACTATTAATATACTTCTCCGGAAAGAAAAGCATAATGCTCACAGAATTACAAATTAGTATGTAACTGTTAAACTGGATACAATTTTACTTATATTTTATTAATTAGAGCTTAAGAATTCACAAATAAGACGGATGAATTCCTCTACACCTTTAACAAAACTGTTGAAATATAGTTTTACTCAAATTAGTAATTAGTTATCTTCATAAGAGCTTTTCTAACACAGCAATGTGTATATATATATATATATATATATACAGGGTGTATCAGAAATAGATACAAATATTTAAACCAGTAATAGATTGGCACAAGTAGAATTCAATGGTAGTATTAATTTTTTAAAAATTATTTAGTTTATTTTTTTGAATTAAAAAATAAAATAAAATTTTGTTTGAGAACTGCTGATGATACATAGAAAATGTATTTAAGCTGTAGAAGGTTATTACCTAATTGTAAAGTAAATCCAAAGTAGCAAACACGTAAAAACTTGTCTCACTTGTGATAACTACAGATTGAATAGAAATTACTGACCTACCTAATAGTATTGCTTTGTGGCAGGTGATAAGAAATTTTTTGCAC
>JABXWE010000889.1:0-18506 GCA_014611495.1 Limonius californicus | reverse complement strand
AAAATCCATAAAACTAATAGCAAAAATTTTAAGGATGTCCCCTTACGCCCTGTAATTTCTCAGATTAAATCTCCTGCCAGTAAAATTGCTAAATGGTTAAATAGTATTTTTAGAGAAATGACTGATTTCACCCCCACGTTTAGTATTAAGAACAGTTATGAACTAATTAATAAGATTAAGAATATTCCTATTCCGGATAAGTCGTTTTTGGTTAGTTTTGATGTTCAAAACCTTTTTCCGAATGTTCCTCCGGGTGAATGTATTCGTTTACTCAAAGATTTCTGGCCTAACACTAATCTAGATGTGGTCCAAGCCACTCATTTTCAGAAACTGTTCACTAGGTGTATTGAGCAAAATTTCTTTTTATTTGATAATATTTTCTATAAACAAGAGAATGGGCTTTCGATGGGTAATAGTTTATCCCCTCTTTTCAGTGAAATTTTTATGGATTTTTTGGAAAACAAATATCTCAAAGACAGTGTGTTCTTTAAAAAGAATTGTATTTTTTGGTATAGGTACGTAGATGATGTGATTTGTTTGTTCAGAGGGGAAGATTCTGATTTAGAAAATTTTGTGGATTTTATTAACTCTTGGCATAATAATATTAATTTCACTTTTGAGAGGAGTAAGGTTGACAATTCAATACCTTTCCTTGATTTGAATTTGAAGATTGTGGATGGCAAGTTAGAGTTCAGTATTTTCAGAAAAAACACCCACACTGATAATATTATACCTTGCAATAGTAACAGTCCTTTCAGTCATAAACAAGCTGCGTTTAATGCTCTTATCCACAGATTAGTGTCGATCCCCATGAACAAACAGAACTTTAATAAAGAGTGGGAAATAATTAAACAGATTGCCAGGACTAACGGATACCCTTTAAATAATTTGGAAAAAATGTTGAACAGAAAAATGTATAAAGAACAAATTGGTAGATTCACGGCTTTGATTCCCGTAAAACCTCAACCAGCGAATTTCGTTACTTTACCGTATTATGGTTTTATGTCTGATTATGTAGCTAAGGTTTTCAAGAAAGAGAATATAAATGTAGCCTTTAGGAACAGTAACAAAATTTGCAATGTCTTAGGCAATAATAAAGATAAATTTGATAGAAAGAAAAATTCTGGTATTTATAGATTAAATTGTGGTAGGAAGGAATGTAATGGTGTTTATGTTGGGATGACTTCTAGAAGCATCGAAACCCGTATTAATGAACATTTCAGAGCCATCAAAAATAACCAGTTGAATAACAACGTTTCTAATTTTGCTGAACATATTTTAACCGAAGGGCATGAATTTAACCCTCTTGTAAATTTTGATGTCATACATAATCTAGACAAATATAATAGCCTTGTAGTTTATGAACAATATGAAATATTTAAACATTCTAAGAATCCAAATTTTACTTGTGTTAATGATATAATTACTGAATGTCCGAGTTTACTGAAAATGATAGATTTACCTAAAGATTAGTATGTTAGTTTAATAATTTTTGAAGTTTCCTATAGTTTGTTGGTTGAGTCGTTTGTTTGGGTGATGATAGATGGCACTTTGGTTTATTTCCTGTTGGTGAAATTTCACACTTGCGCCGTCGGCCGTTTGTTTTTGGTGACAATGTGTGTTTTCTGACATTTACAATTTGCAAATTTTTATTCTGGTTTAATTCGACAGTATGTATGTCGGATTAGTCAAATTTAAAATGAAAGTTTTGGGGATGGCGGTCTTGTAGACCTATATTGTTTGATTTTTTGACTTTTCGATTGTTAGAGTTAATTGTAAGGAAGATGGTTAACCTCAAATTCATTTTGATGTTAATTTTGTGAATTTTCCTTTTAGTTTGTTTTTGCCTGAGGATGGCTTTTCAGTTATAAAGCCGAAACATATGTAGCGCAGTATTTTTATAAATTTTGTGGAGAAGACTTGTGTTTTATTTTTTCCTGAAACTTTTGCTTCCACTACGAGGAATGGATTACTGTAATTTATTGTTAGTTTTTAGTCTTAGCTCAAACCGAAACCAGAACTGCATTCTTTAGTAAAATATTGATTCCTATATATATTTAAATCTACTGTTCGTCGATTTTAAAACGAGAAGAACGTAAAACGGTAAAATTCTAATTACATTTTTATCAACCTCTCAACTCTAGGTTTCACTCGTCACATAAATGCCTGTACAGCGCAAAATTCTGGCCCCGACTCCTTTCTTTTTAAACTACTTGTAGCAAGTCTGTACTGTTCTCAAAATTAACCGAAACACATACAACTCCAAGGAAATGATTCCAGGAAATTTGATACTGATGCAGACAAAACAATATATTGTTAATTGTTTCTTACTTCGTTGAAATTCATATTTTATTTTAATACTCTCAATTTTAACAGATTTTATTTGCTTGTTCGTATGAAGCATGAAAAGTGATAAAATATAAAACATAATATTCCATTTCGCGGTAATGATAGGTGATCTAAGATATTTTATTTAGGAATTAAAATAAAGCAGTGAATTTAACGATTCTTTGAGTGTGAATAGAAACCAGACGAACGTTATGATACATTAATGATATGATAACCGTGCTTATTGGTCAATTATAAGTGTAACAGACAACAATATCCCATATGTCACCAATGATGAAAAAGCCAATCTATTAGCATCGAATTTTGAACAAGTCTTTACACCAAACGACACAAACATAACCCAAGAACACTTACAAGAAGTAAATGAAACCATTAATAAGTATAATAGTCAAATGCAGAGAGAGTTCGTACCAACGTCATCATCAGAAATTAAACAAATTATTGAAAAACACCCAATGAAAAAATCACCGGGACAAATATTTAATGCTTCTCTTCGACTTGGTTATTTTCCAAAGGAATGGAAACAAGCTATCGTTCTACCATTTCAAAAAAGTGAGAAGGATAAATATAAACCAGATAGCTATCGACCAATAAGACTACTGTCAACGCTCTCAAAGCTCTTGGAGAGAATCATACATACACGACTAAGTAAAATACTGGAAGAGAAAAATATTATACCGGAATATCAGTTTGGTTTAATAAAAAATACTCGACAACGCACCAGCTTGTAAGATTCACTGAAACAATAGAAAAGGGCTTGGAGAACAAGCTGTACACGGTTATTTGTTTCAATGACCTTCAAAACGCATTTGATAGGGTATGGCATGAAGGACTACAATACAACATGATAAAATTAGAACTTCCACACTATCTCATTGACATTATAACCTCATTTATTACGGATAGAACGTTTGCTATGCGGGTACAGGCGACCCAATCTATCAAAGGAACTATAAATGCGGGAGTACCCCAGGGTAGCATACTCGGACCAACTCTGTTTAACCTATATGCAAATGATCTCCAAACCAGAAATAGTTCTACTATAGCGTTGTTTGCTGACGACACAGCAATAATCACACAAAATGAAAATCTCCAGACAGCGGCTAACCACCTACAAAACGCACTTCACTCAATCTGCAAATGGTATGACAAATGGAAAATCAAAATAAATCCAACGAAAAGCCAGGTCAAAATCTTCACTATACAACGAATTCAAGATCCTCCAAACGTAAGAATCAACCAACATACTATAGAATGGAACGCAAGGGAATAAGGGATGCAGCAGTCAAATATCTTGGAGTTTATCTGCACACCCGGCTTGGATGGGGAATCCATGTGAATAAGAAGTTAAATGAATGTTATGCAAGACTGGCACTACTATACCCGCTAATTAATAGAAAATTTCACCTCCGCATTGAGTGTACCATGTTAATTTACAAGACTATTTTACGCCCAATTATAACGTATGCGTGTCCGGTTTGGAGCAACACAGCAAAGACCCACTTAAGAAAACTTCAAGTCTTACAAAACAAAATCACTAGAATAGCAGCGAACGCGCCGTGGTACGTAAGAAATGAACAAATTCACAGTGAACTTAATCTACCAAAAGTGTCAGACGTTATAAATAACTTGTGCACAAGATTTTATGACAAAATACAGGAGTATCCAAGTGCGGTGTTTTATAACTTAGGCCAGAAGAACCAACATCAGAGACTAAAAAGAAAACTACCACAAGACTGATTACTCTAGTTACACTAGTTCCAATTAAAGCGTAATAAACATAAGCTAACTTTTACATCTCATATATAGCAGTAGCAGTAAAGAGGAGTCAAACGATGACCTCAATATAATAATAATAATAATAATAATAATAATAAATGTCTTTATTAATAGAAATAAAGAAAGAAATATATATAATTCATTATACGCCAGGCGAAGTTCAGCATGGTGGCAAGTCCCCAGCTGCTCTAACACTTAACCTGCGCTCGAAAACAAAACAAAACAGAAACAATCAAATTAAATGGTTAAACGGGCTCCTACAAATCCTTTGAACTAGCAGCCACAACTCTACAAGTATCATAATCATCAAAATGTCACCAACCAACTACTCCTAAACGTTCTGCCCCTGCAATAAATTCCTTTTTAACTGGCGTTTGAATTTATTTAAGTAATTGAAGATTTGAAAATATCAAAATATTTATTAAAACACTTCGCAATACAAAATGTAAACGATCTCTGAAAAAATTGAGTTCTATGAGAAGTTAGAGTTAGTAGCCCTCTATGCCGTAAATTTAAATTATGTACATTTGTACGAAATGTCAATTTTTTAAATAAATATGGAGGCCATTTATTCATCAAAACTTTGTAATAGAGACAGGCTGAATGTAGGTATCGTCTGTTCTCCATGTTAAGCCAGCCGACTTCTTTCAGTTTGTAAGATATTCTTTCAAACTTTCGTATCCCAAAGATCAGCCGCAGACAAGAATTTTGTAATTTCTGGATACGATTTTTATCTACAGAGTCTAGACATGGACTATACACCACGTCACAGTAGTTTAACCTGGACAAAACTAAAGATTCACATAAATGGTTAATTTTTACATTCAAAATACTTCTATTGTGAAAAATTGTGCGAAGATTACAATATGCCCCCTGCAGACTTTTACTAATATAATTTTTGAAACGTAGTGTATGATCCACCTCTAGGTCCAAATTTTTAACATTGTTCTGCAAAGGTAAAACATTACCATCAAGTTGTATCCTAATATTATTAATATTTTTTACTCTGTCATATTTTCTTCCAAATAGCATAACCAATGACTTATCCGGGTTTAGACGTAGACAATGCTTTAAGGAGACTTGATACAAAGCATCTAAATCTTGACTAACGGCGTTACAAGCAGCGACCGCCTCACTAGGATTAAAAGAATAGTATAGCTGAGTGTCATCGGCGTACAGATGGGAATTACAAGCTTGCAGTTTTTCTTCTATTAGTAATGTAATCTTCTAAAAGTTTGACTGCATTTTGATGAAAGCCAATAAAATGCAAGACAGATAATAAAATTTTATGATTTATTGTGTCAAATGCCTTAGAAAAGTCCAATAGCACAAGCAAAGTGAGTTTATTCTGATCAGTAGCCTTAATAACATCATCAATTACATCCAAAAGGGCAGTCGTGCAACTGTGACTAGGGCGAAAACCAGATTGTTTGCTAGGTAATATATCATTAACAACTAGATGCTCACGTACTTGAAATTCCATAGCCTTTTCCAAAAAAGTGTCGGAAGTATACTTATAGGACGTAGTTCAGAAATCGTTTTAGGAGAGGCAACTTTGGGCAGGGGTATAATGTAAGCTTCTTTCCAGCATTTTGGGAATACAGAATTTGTAAGACAAAAATTAATTGTATGAGTAAATATTGGTAACAAAAATGGAAGACAAGCTCTTAAAATGAAGATATTAATACCATCAGAACCGGTTGCTTTAGATTTTATATTAGTAATAATTTTTAAGACATCTACTTCCGAAATATTTCGAAACTTAAATTTACGACGGACTGAGGATTTAAGATGATTATTATAGAAATTAATTGTCTCTTCAATTTCATTCGGAGATGCTAACGGAGGTGTAAACTTGCTAAAGGTATTATTGATTAAATTTGGATTTGCTAGTTGAGTAGGAATTTGTATATTACTGTTTGATTTACTGTATACATTTAATAGTTTTAGGGTGTTCCAAATTCCATTAGCATCATTATGATTAATTTCGTATTCTACATATGCTTTCTTTTCCCTTCTTATCGCCGATGTGGTAAAGTTACGTAACTGCTTATAATACTGCCAATGTTCTTGATTCTTTGTTATTTTATACCTATCCAACGCCTTATTTCTGAATGATAAAAGCAACTTAATATTATCGGTTAGCCAAGGTGCATACGGTTTTGTAAATTTGGAAGTTTTTAACGGAGCATGAATATTAATTAATATTGCTAGGTTAGAGTTAATAAATTCAATTTTGTCATCAATATTGTCAAAATAATAAATATTATTCCAAGGTATCGAACGTAAATGATCACTGAACTCTATATAGTTAAAGTTTTTAAAATCTCTATAGGTTTTTGTGGTCGGTCTGGATTTAAAACAACTACTGTTACGGAGAGAACAAAAATAAGTTCATGGTCAGAAACATCAGACATGGTAATGGTACCGGATGTGTTGATTAATTCTTCATTTGTGGTTAAAATTAAATCAATAAGTGAAAAGTTATTTACTGTTAGACGTGTAGGTTGTTTAAGAATTTGTTTTAGACCCAAAGCGTCCAAAGTACTAATAAATTGAAGAGCAGCAGGACTTTCATAGTTTAATAAATCAATATTAAAATCTCCCAGGCAAAACATTTCGTCCGCCATAGGTAAAACAAAGGAAATGCTACTTTCTAAATTATCCAAAAATTCTACCAAATTCAGTTGTGGAGGTTTATACACAACTCCTACACTAATTGACGCATTACGGCATTTGACAGATATCCACAACTCCTCCAAGTCATTTTGGATTGCAATTAATTTAACATTTAGAGCAGACTTAAAATAAATACCCACACCGCCTCCTCGAGTAGGTAGATCTTTGCGTAGAAAGTTATATCCTTCAATGGCAACCATTTCATTCGTAATTTCAGGGTTTAACCAAGTTTCAGTAACAGCAATTATGTCATAGTCGGCCATCAGGACATGTGTTTTGAAATAGTTAAAACTGGGAAGCAGGGAGCGAACATTCAGATGAGCTAGTTGGAGATCCTTAAACATAGTACATTATTTAAGCAAATTAACTGTTCTTACAAGTACAATGCTAAATAACTGATATAATTATATATAAAGAATAAAATTAGCTGTGATGGTAAAGTATATAAACAAAAATAGGATACTTAAGTGAAATTATATTAAGGGTATTTTCAAATTAAAGCTATGGTTGAAAATGCAAAAGACATGCATGAAGCATAAATTTTAACTTAAATTTTTGTGGAAATCCAAGCTAAAAGCAAATAACGTAAACGTGCAAGTTGCCCCCCTTTTCATAGTACATAAACGTAAATAACTACATAAAATAAACACTTTAAGTTTATGCTGAATTAATCTTTTAAGTACTCCGATAGGAATATACATATAAAAACTAAAAACTAAAACAATGTTATTCGTTAAACTTTAATCTTTACTATGTACCTAATTAGAATATTTATTTTAGAATATCACCGAAACATGGTTGATAATAATACATATTAACCAGACGAAACAGTAAGTAGCGTCAAAAGACCCAAGAATTGAGTTAGAGTAAAAACCATATCGCGTATAGGTACATATTTCATGTGCTAGTAAAGATATGTGTAAATGTGCTTACAAAGATAATTTTTCCAGATCTTCCATACACTGCAACGAAAACTTTTTTCCATTTTTGTTGACAATGATAACACCGTCTTTAGACCACACGTCCTTGTATCCATAACTATCAACATGTAATTATAAAATGTATTCACTTAACAGAATCATGTATAGCAGATGAATGCTGAGCTGATTAAACTCTTAATAAAAAAAATTATAAGTGTTTCAAAATGTTCTTTAGAATAATAATTTTTAGTATTAATTTTTAAACTATTGTATATTGCCAAACATTCCACATTACACAAGCATTTTTCTACAATTTACAATACATATAATGTGTGTGGTGGTAGCTCAGTTGGTAAAGTGCTCGCCTTCTGAGTAAAACGTCGATTCTGGCTTGGGTTTGAAACCTAAGCATTAAACCTAAGATTTATAAAAATCTTGTCAGCAACCCACAATACAGAATTTCCCAATACGGCTTGCAACCGTGGGACCTTAATGCTAAAAACGTTCTCTGGAATTTCTGTCGTTCGGATTCGTAGGTCCCCCGTGTTTCTATCTTAACGCTGAGGAGAAACACGTGGCAGAGAAGAGGACAAAAACGTTGCCAATGATGATGATGATAATGTTAAATACCGCACAGCAAACTATAGCGGCGTTACAAATAAAAACAAGGTGCTTAATGGAAACGGTGGTTCGTATGAAATTGTGATTACAAAAGACCAAACACATATACAAATTGTGCCTTGTTTATAAATAGGTCAATTTCAGGTTGTATTTTTTTAGACTTATCAATAGCTTTTCTTTACTTTTTTGCTGTTTATTTTTATGCAAACACTGCCTTTTTTCTTTTAAGTCCATTAACAGAAATTCTAGTAACAATATCAATAAAAATGTTTTATTATATTAATACGGAACTTTCTTTTCACTTACTTGAATTTTACAAATTAGATTTCCAGTAATTATTATTTATATACTGGTTTTAATAAACGATCATATAACAACTGCCAGTCGCAGTTGATACTTTCAGTTGAGGAGTCAGCTTGGGCCTTTTTTAATTTTGGTTTATTGTTGCTTTCTTGGTATCTGTTTTACCTTTTCTGTTTTGTTTGTCTTGGCAGTTTATTTGACTATTTTGTGTTTAGTTATTATTATAGCTATTTCGTTTACCCTGTGCACCTCAGAATTAAGTGTCTTAATCAGTTTAAAAAAGGAGAATCATTATATAAAGCATAATAAATATAGGAGGCGTTAGAAATAAAAAACATACAATTTCTAAGGAAAATAAAGGATTGGGATCGAAAAATTATAATTTTCTGGAACGTGTTTCGTTGTAAAAAAATAAGTGCGCAGTTTATTGGGGAATTGGGTAACCAGAACACAGAGTTCAATACATTAATGTAACGAAAACCTGTTGTTAAGTATTTAATTTTTATATTTCTGCTTACTACTCGTTTGTTTGTTACATATTCAATTTTAACTGATTAACTTAAATAGAGATGGCACTTAACAGTAACTAATAAAATGAGCCTTTATTTATTGGTAATTTTATACAATTAAACTGTTACGTTTACTTTACTTGTTTATTTTGCTAAATGCATTTTCCTGGTTTTGCATCGTAAATTCTTTCACTGTTATGTTCACATTAGTTATTCTTTCCGAAAAAAGACAGTAAACCTTTTCATTTAAATATTGTTATTAGATGAGGTATTGATTTTAATAGAATCAAACTTATTTAGGAAATATTCTTTGCCATTGAATTACTCAAGAAAATTTAAAACGCTAGTAATATATAAGTTCCAAAACTAAATATTTTCAGATCACAATTCAGTTTTTAGTGTACCTGTTGGTTCTTCGACTTTTGCTGCTTCTAAACTTTGCTGATATCTAAAACAGTATTTTTTAATAATGTATTTGTTGGCGAAATACGTAAACTTACCTAACAGCGCGAATCAGCTGTATAAATTGAGTTATACCCACAAAAAGATTTACACCGCAGAGGGGATAATTCTTCGGAATAATCACTAAGCAATATCTCGACCAAACGAAGCCTGTAGCTGCAATGGATGCAGATTGCCTTATGCTAATTTGATCAGCGGGTCTTGCTAAATCACCGATGCCTGCCATTACCAGACCCTGCAATAATTTCTGGTTGTGTTTGATGTGTTGTCAACAGTAGCAGCGACTTACCCATTTGACAATGGGAGCCCAAAAGAAAACCGTTTTCGGACCTAAGTTTTCACAAATTTACATTTTAGCAAACGTTATATGGGCGTTTAATAATTATTTGACTAACCTGCAGCATGGTTCCAAAGCGGTTGAAGTTTAGCGGGCACTAATTTATCTAGAGCTGTAATCGATTTTCGATATATAATGGACATTTTTGTGAACGAAACTGAGGAACTAAACGTTATTATCTACACACAAACATAGCTGTTGCTACGGACATAATTTGACTATCAAGGTTATAAGCAGTTGTACTGATATCAGGTGAATGTAAATTCATTCAAATAATCTGGCTTACTGACGTACTACGACATACCTAGAAACGTGTTTCATGCTGTTGCTCATTAATATAGCACTCGGTGTATAGGCAACAACCATTACATGAACTAAAACAAGCCGTTAACTAACGCATTCTCCAGTTTCCGCTTAAATATAATATAATCTTATATATATATATATATATATCAGAATAGACGGTTATAAAGAATACAAACTACACTTTGGCGCACATGTAATTATTTGTACTAATTTGAGAAAGCCTTCTAAGTATATTTTATATTTAAGTATAGGATTCACAACGAAATTATCAACAAAAAGTCCATACTAATAGATAACACGTCAGTACATTTCAATGTATTCTGGCGCTATTAAAATACAATTAGATTAAATTTGATTCATTTTACTATATCAACCTTACATACACGTTGTAAAAAAATTTGTTTCGTGTACAACACATACAGACGTAAAGCCCGATCGTTCAGAGTTTTGCCACTATTATTAGAAGTTGGCGGGTCTCAGCAGTGCGTATAATACTTTCAGATAATCTGTTTACGAGGAGAAATAAATTTATGTATAAGTTTTATTTTTTAATTTTATATATATTTCGTATGAACCAATTCCTTAGACTTTGTATGAAGAGTATTAAATTTTCTAGGTATAGTTCTACAGAATATTTTCAATAGTTTTATTAAGAATAACGTCTTTAGGGATCCCAGTCAATTATGCGATAGCATACATTTCTCAAAGTCTACGGGAAAACCCCGACAAGTCGTAAAAAAGTAGTAGAAGAGGACCAGGAATGTTCTTTCGTGTATTTTTTTAAATATTTATTTACAGTTTCAAGTTACGCTGTAGTTTTCACAAGGAGTAACAAATGCAGTTTTTTTCCTGAAAATTGTTATTTTATAAATAAGGTATTTGAATCTACGTTTAAATATAAATAAAATGTCAAATTTGCAAATTTTCCTATGAATTACTTTGTGATTGGTTAATGCAATACAAATAATTATAAATATAATTATAGCAAAAGTGTAAATTATGTTTATGTTATCGTACGAGATGTGTTCAATTGATACCCAACTTTGCTTCATAAAAAATTTATTCAACAATTTAATTACAAATAATTACCATCACAGTTAAGGCACCTGTCCCATTGTCTTACTAACCGACGTATACCCTGCTCATAGAATTCGTGTGGCTGCTGATTGAAGAAGTCTTCCACATCTGTCTGTACTTCTGCGTCAGACTCAAAATGCCGATGTTTTAACGCCTTTTTCAGCGATCCCAAAATATGGAAATCGCAAGGTGAGGGATCCGGGCTGTAGGGTGGATGCTCTAAACCCCTCCATTTCTTTCATTGAAGATTTGGTTTTACCACATTAGCAACATGAGGCCTAGCATTGTCTTGCAGCAAAATGACCCCACGCGTAAGTTTTCCTGGACGCTTCCGACTTACTGCTTGCTGAAGCTTGTTCAAAGTTTCATTGTACAGATTTGCATTGACATTTACTCCGGGTTTCTTGAACTCTATCAACAAGGATCCTTCATGGTCGAAGAAAAATGTTAACATCACCTCGCCTGCAGAAGGTTGTGCTTTAAACTTTTTCGGTGGTGGTAAACTTGAATGTTTCCACTGCATCGACGATAACTTACTGGATGTCTCGTAGTATTGGCACCAAGTTTCGTCACCAGCAATTATTGACAGAAGAAAGTCATCACCATTTTGCGTATAGTGTGTGAGCTGTTGCAGAGATAAGCCTATTCGCAAGCATTTTTGTTCATTAGACATCTTTGCTGTAACCCAGATTACGAACAATACTATGGACAGATCCTACACTCACACCAACAATTTCTGAAATTTCTTTAATTGAAATTCGATGATTTTCTCTAATATGGCCTTCCACACATGCCCTATTGTTTTCTGTTAATGCAGTACACCGTGCACCAGGTCGTGGCTCACCCATAGTCCCCTCTTTTCCATTCTTAAATTTTCGGCACCATTCCTTCACAGTTGAGTATGCAATATATGCATTTACAGACGCTGCTTGCAATTGCGTA
Organism: Limonius californicus; assembly: GCA_014611495.1. Taxonomy (NCBI): domain Eukaryota; kingdom Metazoa; phylum Arthropoda; class Insecta; order Coleoptera; family Elateridae; genus Limonius; species Limonius californicus. Next base: position 6,222 of record JABXWE010000889.1, on the reverse strand, counting down.
TGAATCCCCAATGGCTGCACACCCTCGGCGCATAAAAATTGTAGGGCCGCACGCTATAAAACTTGGACGGATTTTCAACAACAAACGCTATTTCAAAATCGAAGTTTTAAAAGTCAGAATCAAATTCAAAAGCCAGAAACTTACTAATGTGTTGCTTACAAACACTACTAACATTAGCAAACGCCATTTGAATTATTGCATTTATTTTCTAGGCTAAGATCAAAGATCTAAGATTTTTCAGCTAAAGAGCTATAGATAAAAAAAATAAATTAGAGTAGGCCGTGGACGTAAAAACGTGTGTCGTAACTCGATGGTTAGGTAGTGTATTTTGCTACCTTCACGCTACTCCTGAGCAAGTAAATAAAATTAAGTTATAAAATTTCAATGTCAAACCGAACACAACTCTTAATGAAATTAATTTATAAGTTTAAAACAAATAAGAATTACAAAAAGTGAATAAAATGTCCATCGCCCTCTTGAATTAATGTAAGTGGTTTTCGGTTCACCTCATCAGTCGCATTCGCAAATGTTGTGGCGTATTATTTATTCCTTCGTGTATTGCTCTGATTATTTACATAAGTTCTTCGACTTTAGACACGCGAGTTATAAAACTTAACATTTTTAGGTATGGCCAAATGAGATCACGCTGGGGTGCCAGGTTATCGGTGTGTTTCTGCTTATCAAAAGATTGGAGAATTCTTACAGGTATGCGACAGTTTCACGAGCTGCTCGAGCTGCAGTTACATCCTGTTGTAAGAATCCAGTTTGCAATTCGTTGAAGAATTGCTTCTTGATGTTTTTGAGTAGTCAATATGTCGTTGAAAAATATTGGGACAGCTAATCGTCTTCAGGTGAGACCTATCCACACACTTATTTTCTTCGGATGAAATGCTCCCTCACAATGTGGTTTTTCTATAGATTACATTCGCATATTCTGTTTGGTCCAACGTATCGCTATTTATATTCCCAGAAACCAACGACAAAACTCCGCTCGTTTTTCATCATAGGGCAGTAGAAGCTTGTATACAGCAATTAAGCAGCAAGGTAAAATGTGCAAATCTTTTTCATTATGAGCTAACAAGTTCCACAACAAAGGTTAGTCTGCTGAGAAAGCGTCCAGAGGGAAGTCGTAGGTGCGTTGTTAACAATTTCTGTATAATTTCTTCATTCCACTGTCTTTTTTCTTTATTATGCAGCCAGTTTTTCGAAATAACTGCATCGAATGCATTAACGCAGAGTAAAAGAAGTTGTAGTCGATCACCAGATCTGGATATCCTTTTTGGAAATCACGCATACAACCATGAATCTGGTTCTGCGATGCACCAACAATTTCCTGGTCATTATGAAAATGAGCTCCAAATAAATTTCTACGTTTTGATGTTTAGATTTCGACGTTTGGTAACCGATCTTTATTTACGTAATTTCAAAAGTAGTGTGAAGTTAGCCTCCCGAAATACATTACATAACTGTAAAGTTACGACAGACGTTTTTTTAAGTCCAAGGCTTACTCTAATTTTTTTTGGATCATCGCTTATAATGTACCTAGTAATGGTATTAAATCCTTTATATCCGAAGGACGCGGGTTCGAACCTGGCTGAGGTCGGCGAGATTTTTCTAGCGGGGAAAAATCTGAAAATGCCCCTTCTGTCGGATAAGAAGTAAAGCCGTAAGTCCCGTGCCACTGCGATGTGTGACACGTTAAAAATCACTATTGGAGTTGGAACTACCCCAGATAGGCAAAATTCTTAGTTAGTGTGTAGAATGGACCATATGGCCTAAGTGCATAGAGATGCTTGGAAAACCGCGTCCTAGATCTCGCTCTTTCAAAGCAAGCAAGCAAGCAATGGTATTAAATATTAAAGATTCAAAAAATGTTTTCATAAGAGAAATGGTTCTTGGTGTAACCTTTTTAGCTGGTGTTCTGGTTTATTATTAGTACCAATAGTAGAGTAAATTAAAAGGCATACATTAAACGGAACTGTCTGTTCTGAATACCTAAAGAAAATAGCGGTGGAAGAAGAGAATTCGCTAGTGCTATTCATCAAACCTTTCACAATTTCTTTTTTTTTTTCGCGTACGGTACCAGTAGACGAAGAATTAGATGTGCCGGTGTTCCCAACTCTGCAGCAGGAAACATCAGTTCATGACAATATATTAATTATGTGTTTGATTTCAGTATAATGATCATTTTGGCGAAAGTTATATAATCAAAAATTATGTCTTTAATTTTCCAACAACTGCAGTTGAAAGATTATTGGGCAAAGTGTTTAATGTGGAGTATTTATAGAAAATTCAAAGCGGTGGTCAGTTTGTTGGTCACCCATTTGTACTTGGATTTTTGCGGAAGATATCGTCGTTTTGTATCATTATTGTAGTTGGTCATGTGATTGGGGTTCAAAATAGGGTTTCCAAAAATAATTCTCTTAAAACTAAGAAATGTTAGAAATGTCGTCGTCAAAATAGATCCACCAAAAATAGTGTTGATTAAAAATGTCGCTGTCTAATATATTTAAAGAAATAAATAGATGTTAAATTTTTTAATGATTAAATTTATTATAAGAATCAGAAATTGAGATGAAGACCTGGAATGAACAAAAAAATTTTAAAATCATTGTCATAAAAAATAAATGGTAAAGTTCTGCTATAAAATATATTTTGTAATTGCTTTGTTTCCAAAATAAGTAAAATGTGCAAAAAATGCAATTATTTTTTTATCAGTTAGTTATTCTCTGTAGTATGTTTCTGTGACGACCCTGACTTAAAGTCTTGTTTTGGTGACGGAGTTTTAGTTTGGACGAGTATAAGAAACTTGCACGCTTTACCAATAATATATGGCTGTAAGTCCGGTATATATTTCCCTACAGTATGTCTGAAAACATGAACATAGGGTCTGTTGAGAATGAGATGGACTGACAATATAGGGAAGTGAAAATTGACAGGACTGGATGGGGGGAACGGACATGTTTCAATGGATCATTGACGTTTATCATGGGCGACAATCAAAATTTAACGTTTTAACTGTTACTTTGACTTTCTGGAGAGAATGATATTGACTGAGTAGAAACTGGAAGTGCAAATTGACAGGGTTGAATACAGGGAACGGATAAGTTCAATGGGTCATTGACGTTTAATATGGGTATCTATCAACATTTAGCATTTTAAATGCCACTCTGACTTTGTGGAGAGAATGAGATAGACTGGCCATACACGGGAAGTGAAAATTGATAGCACTGAATAGAGGGAACGGACATGTTTCATTGGATCATTGACGTTTATCATGGCTGACAATCAACATTTAAATTTTGACTGTCACTCTGACTTTCCGAAGAGAATGGGATTGAGTGGTCATATATGGGAAGTGAAAATTGACAGCACTGAATAGAGGGAACGGACATGTTTCAATAGATCATTAACGGTTATCATGGATGACAATCAACATTTAACGTTTCAACTGTCAGTTTGACTTTCTGGAGTGAATGACATTGACTGACTATAAACGGAAGTGCAAATTGACAGGATTGAATACAGGGAACGAATATGTTCAATGGATCATTGACGTTTATCAAGCGTGACAATCAACATTTAACGTTCCAACTGTCACTTTGACTTTCTGAAGAGAATGAGACTGACTGACAATTCACAGGAAGTAAAAATTGACATGACTGTATAGAGAAAACGGACATGTTTCAATGGATCATTGACGTTTATCATGGGTGACAATCAACATTTAACGTTCTAACTGTCACTCTGACTTTCTGGGGTGGATGACATTGACTGACTATAAACGGGAAGTGCAAATTGACAAGATTTATACAGGGAACGGATATGTTCAATGGATCATTGACGTTTATCATGGGTGATAATCAACATTTAACGTTTCACCTGTCACTCTGACTTTCTGGAGAGAATGACATTGACTGATTGTAAACTGGAAGTGCAAATTGACAGGTTTGAATACAGGGAACGGATATGTTCAATGAATCGTTGAAGTTTATCATGGGTGCAATCAATATTTAACGTTTTAACTGTCACTCTGACTTCCTGGAGAGAATGAGATTGACTGACAATTCACAGGAAGTAAAAATTGACAGGACTGTTTAGAGGAAACGGACATGTTTCAATGGATCATTGACGTTTATCATGGGTGATAATCAATATTTAACGTTTCAACTGTCACTCTGACTGACTGAGAGGACGTATGAAGCTTGAGGTGGAGTTTGCTCGGTTTCGTTAGTTTGGTTATCAGATAATTAACGTTAGGGTTAACTAAATTCAGGGGCTTGTGTTTAGATAATGTCAAAATCTAATTGTGGTTTCTTGTATAAATTACAGTTGAATATTTAATACTACCCCATATCCTGAACTCATTTATTATTTAATCCTGCGTTGTTGTCTGAATATCTGACCCATCCACAAGTAGCTCAGAAGAACTCACAATTGTATACAACGGTTGACGTAACACTGGTTCGTTCCTGAGCCTGAAATCACGTTCCCTTGTCCAGATATCTCACCTCCTGTAGCGGAGAAAACCTAATAGTTCAGTATTGAAATCTTATTTAATGTACCAGTTCGTAATACTCTAGTAAACTATTGCATTTATCCGATGATCAATATCTAAATGTCGATGCGAGCATGGTTCCATTATTTGATAGTATTGGATTAATGTTATTTCGATTATAGAACTACGATTAGAGCTGACAAAGGTGCCTGAAGCAAACACGGTTGCTGGCGAAATAGTAATTGATGTGTAAAAATAGTTAACACTATAGGAATGATGTTTTTTTAAAAGGGCCATCTCCGATTAGAACTTATAAGAACGTTCGTGGAATAGGGATCCGTTTCAGACGTGTACAGAAAACAGTGCGCCTCGTGCTAAGGGAACCGCTAAGAGTGACCCTGGGCAAGTAGCAACTGGGGAATTTAAAGAGCGCCTTATAGGGACCCGTCCCTCCTATTCTAAGGTTAATGTTCATAACTTGATATTTTAATACTACCGAACCTAAAAATACAAACAAAAGAAAGATATCAAACCCATAAGCAAATCAGAATACAATCTTCGCTTGCCCATAGAATTTACTGCAAGGTACCGTTTATTCCCCACAAATAAATGACGGTTAACCTGTTAACTGTTTGTCGGCGACGTTTATATTTCTACTTGGCTATTTTTGATAGTGCCGTTTTCGACTGTGTTATTTTTGCGGTGGTATAAATAGCCTATAATGGCCACGTAAACGGTAGGAACAAGGTTGAGATGTTTAATCACTGCAAGAGCTAATTAATTTTATATTGCAGCAACTTAGAATTACATACCTATTAAGTGTATTCAAAGATCTAACCATTTAACTGGCGGTAGAAATTGCTAATTCTTGAGCTAAATGTGATTTAAATTTGGATTGAACAAAATGATATTAAGATTTGTACAATGGCTTTTACGACCTTGGCATATAAATTCCGATAAGAATGTTTGAAAATAAAAAGAAATCGCCTTTACAGCTCAAAAAAAAAACAGTTTTTTGTATTTTTTTTTATGTAACTGCTTAATTTTTAATTTCAACTGTTGCCATGTGTTCTATTTAAAGCTGGAATAGCGTAACAGGTGACAGTGATACTCTCATTTGAATTAATAGCAAGAATGGTTCGGGTAATCGGTAATAGAAAAAATATGATACATGAAAAATGAATTAATACAATTTGATATTAATACTTTCATATACTTTGTGCAAAACAATTCAACAGTGATGTTTGTTCAGCATACGAAACTCGTTTTCTACCCGAGAATACTCGCAAGCGTCTCCAGTTACAGAACATTTGTACAAAAACATGTAAGAAATTAAATTATTTTTTTAAAGATAATTCGATTATTTAATAATTCGTATTGTCGGAGTTTCTCTGCACTACTAAAATATTTCAAATAATAAAGGAGGCACAAAGAAACTGAAGTAACACGTAATATTGCTTAGCCTTCAAAGATCAGGTGACAAAAATAAATCTGCAGTGTAGTGGGCGATATTGATTAAGAATTTTCTGGTAAACAACGTTGGCTTGTTTCTGATATAAATAGGTATACTCGTAGTATTACAATCTCTGACACAGTTGTAAAATGGATAGTAATGGGGTCCACAGGTAATTTGCGATTTAAATCAATTTCTAGTTCAGTAGTACATCTAATCGTTTCTAACATTACATGCAATATATTACTGCGTTTTCCAGCGAGCAGAGTTA
>JABXWE010000888.1:0-76887 GCA_014611495.1 Limonius californicus | reverse complement strand
CATACTAGTTGAAAAGCTGCTGAAATAACTCAGTTTAATGATCTCGTTTTCAAGATACACCCTACTTTACAAATTATTAAAATTAATATTTCACTTCTGGGTTGGATTTTATCCAGTTTTCACACTCAGTTGTATATTTTTCTGGAAATTAACTCGAGCTGTTAGCTATCCAAAACAACAAAATTTATAAAACGTGGACAAGAAACAAAGAAATTATTATCATTTAAGTGAATTGATGCAAAAAAGACCATATTTCCGTAACAGTGCCAAGTTTAAAAACATTACCGTGTTATTTGGGGGTTACATAACTTCACTTATACCTCATTAAAGTTTTTTGCACATGTTTAGAATCACCCTGTATATGATTATTGCTGTTAAAATTTAAAGTTCCGCTCCGTAAATAAAAATATTAAAAATCGTTCTCCCAATCAGTACCTATTGTAACATTGTTTGCTCTGACGTAATTGTACAAAAAAACTTTTAATACGCAAATAATGCGATGTTAAGACATTTTCTTTAGAATTCCTTTGTAGCAAATCATTAAAAATTAGGCCAAGTAAAGTGTTCAATAAATATGCACGGGAAATTGGTCTTTATCAAGCTGTCAAAAAATATTCAATTTGTTTTTCCTGAAAATAAAAGGTAAGCTTTAAACAAAATAGTCTGAACAGTCTTCATTAGTTTAATTACATTACCAAACTGCCGAAATGTAATCTGATAATAAGAATTTTATAGCGTTACTTTTACTAATAAGTATACATGATTCTCATTCATCATCGTAAATCGTGAAATTGCTAAAAATGTTCTCTCTGCAAGTTTTATGTTTACTTGTGTCTACAGTATGGTTAACAAAAGTTTCGATAAGGGGTGGCTGTGGAAAACAAAATGAGTGACTTTACTAGATACATACAGTTTAAAACCCAGAATTATTTAATAGTTATAAAAGTACAGTACAGTTGCTGCGGTCATACAGGGTGATTACTTCATCTTGTAACAGGTAGATAGGTTACACACATTACAGCTTTTTGTATTCAATAGGTGTCTTAGGGTATAGGTATCATTGTTTAAATAAATAAAAAGTATTTACGTTGGATTTACTAAGAAACTACAATAAAAGTATTTACCACTAAATTATATAAAATATAAATGTAAAATACACACTAAATTAGATGCATTTTTGCAATAGGTACATTTACAATATGTATTTCTTATAATTTAAACAAAACAAACACAGAAAAAGCCAAGACAGCATAATAATATATTGACATAACAATAATATCAACATGAAAAATAAATTACATAAAAATAGAAACAAAAATACTAATTAATGACGTAATAAATGTTCAAACTGCCATCCATTTTGCAGTTCACATAAGTCAATGCGCTACAGAAGAGAATTTCTAACGAGTTGGCATGTGTAGAGTGATTGAACTACATAATTCAACAATTCTTTTACAAAAATCTTCCTGAATTTATATGGGAATTTCGTAGACGTCGTTTTTTACTTTACCCCGCAAAAAGAAATCTAACGGGGTCAAGTCCGGACTACGTGGAGGCCTAGGAAAATTTGCACCTCTTGCCATTAATCTATTATGGAAAGTTTCATCTTAGTAGTGTCTTACTTAGACAGGTGCTTCGTCATTTTGAAACTACATACGCCGTTTTCTAAAAGCTGAGTCAAATAATGTTCTAAAAAATGAAAATACATTTCCTCATTTAAACCGCCTTCAACAAAGTGGAGACCAACGATGATAAAGTTGTCAACGATACCACACCACACATTTACAGTTAAAATGCTTTGAAGTTTGCTTACCGAAACCAATGTGGATTATCTTGTAAACATAACTCTGTTTATTTACACACCCATTAAAATTAAAACAGTAGTTGACATTTGTCTGTTCAAAGGACTCGTAACGTAAAAAAATATTTTTTATAGCTAAAAAGAAAAAGTTCACTAGGTATTTCGTCACATGTGAGATGTGTAGCCTACCTTCTTGTTACTACATAAAAGATCAAACTGTGTTTTAGGCCTGTATGACAATACACAGTTTTTTACAAAATTTAATCAGCAAATTTTGTGCAGAATTCTGCAAGACATGTATTTCGAAAATAGTTCTCCGCGAGCATGCGTAAATACGTCAAAATTATGTTCACGTTAATGAAAAAACTGTCAAAATAACCACGTGACTGTGGATACTGTAGAATTCTATTAAAATTTCATAACAATTGTTTACTGGGCTTATATATAGCGGCGAATGTTTTTTATTTGTTGAGGTATTGTATTATATTATTTTTCTGAAATTCTGTATATGTTTTTAGGTGTTTATAAGTTACATTATGTGTGGGCAGGATGAGCGTCAGCGTGGAAAAACATTTACCTCTCTACTTTCTATGATTATTGAACACTAAACATTCCTCGTTTACGCATCGATATGACGCCGATGCTGTAGATTTTAGAGCATGGATCTACAGAATTTTGTACAACATTTAGCAAACAGAATGCTGTATGAGACTACACAGAATTTTGTAAAATCAACGAATACTAAATTCTGAGCTTAATGTTGTAAAACATTCTGTGTCGTATTATACTAGCCTTAATATGTAACTCTAAATATATACTTTCGAATCCATAACTTACCATCCGCAGAGATTACGAACTTCCTTTAAGTATCTTAAGTCTTTTGCACCTGCTAAAAGTCAACAGTTGAATTGCTTGGGAACCTAGCTATTACTACATTGGAGTTTTGGCTTCATATATAAACAATAATATCCTAAATAAAGAAATCCGCCGAATACGCGGAAGAAAATTCACAATACAATTAAGTACTACGCGGTTTTTATTCAATAAAATTATGTTTTCAAAATGCTCTACATTAAGAACATTCATAACGTTTTACAGAAATTGGCAACTCTTTATATACCAAGCCATAATAAACCTAGGTAGGTATTTATTACGTACTCCTACGAGCCAAACGAGCTTTTGCGTTGACCCGCAACAGGAAAGATGGAAAAGGCATTCGGCTAAACTCAGAGGAGTAGGGGTGGTTCACGAGAAACGCTTACAGGAAGGAAATCGTACCTAGTTGTGTACAGAGTAGGTCAAAATTAGCGGCACTACTTTCCAAATCACAGCTGATTGCAGGTTCTCGTGGAAGGACGAAAAGCCAGCAGCTTACGGGAATCGGTCTTACCTGTATTGTGCCTCCTCCTGCATATAAAGTTTATAAAGCTCATGCACAACACAATAAAAATACACAAAAATAAAAATATGGCGAATTGTATGACAAATATAACTCTATTGTTTGAGATTGGCGACAGATAATACAAAAAAAATTACATTCAAAATGGTAATAATTATGGTTTAATACAAGGATAGTTGGAACGTTCGAACAAGAAAGGCTCGCCGTCCCTGGCTTGGGGCATGTATTTTACTAACCACACAGAACTGCGCAGCCAGTGACGTTCGAGCTTACAAAAATTAACCTAAACGAATAATGAAACGCTGGCAACTGAAGGTTGCCTCACTTTTAATATACAAGGGAATTAAACTGTTCTATTTCTTATTAACAAAACACTGATAAACAGGAAAAACAATCACTGTATAGTACATTGGCAAGTTTTACCATAGTTTGCTCTTCGGTATGGAGTAGAGAGAGGCACAGTTAGGGTGTGCTTAGGTTCTTCGGGAAGCAGGCAAAATTCGCAAGCAACTCCTGAAGACTGAATCGCGATGAAGACAACGTCAGGAGCCAAAATCTCCGCTGCTGTACGGGATTATCACTTGCAACCGCTTAAAGGAGGCTGTCACGGGGTTGTTACTCCCACACAAGTCGAGCGAACAATTTCACTGAATTGTCTTTACAAAAACCTGACACTCTGCTAACATTTTTAATCCGACACCAATCGAAGATATATTCATTTAACAGAAGAGCTGCCAACAACTCCGTTTCCAAAAATCACGTGCGTTCACTCCCACAACCCCAACCGGGTCTAGCGAAGGTGTTAAATCGACTCCCGAGAAAAACGAACGAGAGTATCCAGCAACTGGAATATTTCACCACATTGCAAAATATGTTGCAGTAATTCTAGAATAATTTAACACGTAGGGCATGCTCAAGGGTAGGTAATTCCCAGCAAACGTGCACGGTCAAGCGCGTAGACAAAATATTAATCGGCATTTCTCCATGATAACAAAAAAAAGGTCCACTAAAACTGTATTTGGGAAGTAATAAGATAGTAATCGGCTACGGATCTGCAATTAAAATACGACTTAATTCAAATGAAACGACAAAATCAAACGAACATAACAGTACTGATAAAATGGTCTAATGTAAAAAACGGTAAAGTACGTAAAATGCGCATTCTATTTAAGTCCAGTTGTGATTCCAAAGACAACTCTTTACTTAGGTGGAATATTGTTGTACTTTAGATTTAAAGCCAAAACTTCAATATAATGAAAACAAGAATAGTGCAAAACCGCGGTGGAGTTTTATTTATTAAATAATAAGAATTCACCAAGGTTTATCAAGCAATTCAAACGCCTTCCTTTACTAGGCACGAAAGATTTGAAGAAAATTTTAGGATGATCGTAATCCATGAGGGTGATATATTATGCATAATAAAATAAATATATTTTGTCCTAGGGAAAAATAACGGTAGCAACTGAATTATGCTTTAGTACCGCTTCAATAATTGTAGCATATGTTATGGATGGATGGATGTATCGATTAACTAAAAACACGCACTGTTTTCCATGGCTAACCCTAGCCGAACATTTTTTTTTTCGTAGATATAAATAATTTAGATTCTTAAAGCATGAAGACAGTAGATTTAATGTCCATTATAGACAATTATCCATTTAAAGGATTAAAAAGGAAAGACTAACAACATTTTAAAGCACTGGACACAATGGAATAATTAACACTCACGAAGCAATGCCCTTGTAAGAGTGTGCCTTCTGGGAACTCGGTTTCTTAATAAAAAGTACAGTGGGATAATCGTTTTGAGAAACAATTCAACAAATGTTTCCGTGAATGCGTCCCAAAGTCAAAACCCATGTGAATTAACTATGTATCAAAGAAAATTATATTTTTCTCGTTGCGCCTAGCTTCTATGTGAAATGCTTACAATAAATATTGAACTATACACATAAAAGAGGAATTGCCAACTAAAGCAATTTTCAAAACTATAGCAGCACCCCAACTTTCCGTCAACTTCATACCGCAGAAGAAAAATAAATCAAAAATAGTATAAAAAGCACGGAGAAGAACTATAAGACTAGACTGAAAGCTCCGGTGGCATCGGTTCGAAGGGTCCAGGAGTCGTCGCCCCGTAATCGGCGGAACTTGTGCAACGAAAATAAAGTTTCATTTGGCTTCTTCCAACAATTTACTTCTTGCGACACTCTATCAGAGCACAATGACAAAAGATTCCGAGACTGGATGAATTCTCGGGGCGCTTCCGCACAAAGACATTAAGCAAGGACGACTGAAGCCTATAGTTCTAACGCGATGTTTCTTTGCCCAAGTCCTTCACCACCGGCAATTTTAATGAGGGCATTTCATCTAGATTTGTAACAACATGACGGAGGTAAATAAATGTACTTCATGAAGGCTCGCTTAGAAGCACTTTTAAGCAAGAAGCAGGCAGGTGATTTAAGAAAAGCGCAAATGATGTCTAGGAAACAAAATAAAAACATTCCTGAAAAACTTGGCTTACAATTTCTTGTGCATCCAATGTAATTATGAGTTATACTGTTATACAATATGATCAACAACGTTTTCAAGACGGGTTCACTGGCGTTATCAAAGTCAGTTGTTGCATTTATTTTTTTCCTCTAACATCCATACTTATTATAGTCTACTTCAAATTATACTGTTATCCACCTTAAAAAGGTACTTGAAGAACAAAGATTTACAAGCTACTTGTAACTCGATTTAAGGCACCGGCCGCATTCAGGCAAATGTTTACGAAGAGGCTGAGATTACCTAGGCGTTGTGACATAAGCAAGAAGCTTAAATTCTATGTTTTAAATTCATTAAACTATTCTTATTTATTTTAAACCTAGTAAACTATGTATCAAAATTAGCTTCATTAATTAGCTTGCATGAGTAATAAGTCACTTTTTAGAGAGTAGATTAGATCGTTGCCGTATTGTCTGCCTTAATGACATGATGTTTAAACTTAAGAAGTAAACAGGGCAAAGCAGTTGTTGATGTACTTCTATGCAAAGTAGATATTTATTTATACTTTATTTAACAATGTAGACACCGTGGACTCTTAGCGAAGAATTAATTCGGTGAAAAACATATCAAATGTACCGAGAAAACTGCTTGCTTACGGTAAAATTGTTAAATCAAAGATTGAGTTAAGATTATACGGCAATAAAGTGTTCTGAAAGTACATTGCTAGGAATCACTAAACGTATAGGATTTAAACATAAAACTATAAACAAGTGTCAAGTTATTATGGAATCAAACAGATTACAAGCATGGCGACGCGAGTATCTCCAAAACATGAAAACATATCGCTAAGAAAATAGACACATATATTACTTAGACGAAACTTAGTACGACTTTCACGATATTGCATAGAAAAGTTGGACAGACAATTCCAGTCAGTGTAAAATAGATATGGCAGAAAAATGGTAAATTTTATGTTTTATGTGTTAGGCAACGATTTTTGCCAACTATGAATATTATTTAAAAGTCCGCTCAGCAAATACATATTTACTAAAATATACGTAGCTTCTGTCGGCTCTATGACAGTTGAGATGAATTATAAAGGTTTGAAGGAAAGACCGTGCAATGGGAAAAACAAGGGGTAGCGAGGTCATAAGAAGGGTCAGTAACGGCAGTCTACAAGAGGCAGTGTTGTTGGTAGCTAGGAGCGAGCTTGCATATCTTTGGCGAAATAACTAATTAATAGCGTTTGCGAACCTACTAACTGATTGCGACGCGATTATTGTCTAAGCTGAGGCAAAGTGCGAATCTAGTGTTACCACTTATGTGTGTGTATATTTAAAGATGGGCTGCAATGGCAATATCAGCTAATATAGGCAGTGAAGTCCCTGGCGAGGTTATGGTTTATATTCCATGAAGCATTATATATGCTTACCCAAATGGTTACGTATGATCTACTTGGTGTTATATGTGGTTTATAGGCACTCGGTCCTAGTATACACAAGATTGGTGTGTCTATGTAAGGAGTTGTTGGAAATAGTAGCGTAGTAAATATATGTAGCTATATGAGTAGACAATGTGTGTGGCATACTTAATCGTTATTCCCCTAGCAATGATTGGGGGAGGTACTCAGCTGGCAGAGGTAGCCTCGTGAAGGCGCCTATTTGAATCATTATGATTACTATGAATATTATATAAATGTCAGAAGGGCATCGGCTGACTTTTACGTGGGAGAAAATTCGCTAATTATACTCTCCCCTTCGCATGTGGGGCTGAGGGGGAATGTTCCCCTGCAACTCCCTGTGAATAACAGCGAGACTGGCTGGACGTAGTGTCTCTGGAGGATTGGTGTGTCAAAAGATATGCATAATTACTCTACGATTACGAAAGGTTGCGGCCACAGCAGCTAGCGGGCAGAAGAGTATCCTACTCAAATCTCAATCCAGGGACTGGGGGCTGGAGGACCCACGGTGAGTACAATGGCCCAATATTTACTGACAGATCAGTAAATCTATGTTTGATTACACTGTTAAACACACATTTTGTAACATGGAAATTTTTAGGTGTTTCTGATGTATTTCGGCACCCTAACAATGAATTTAAAAACAGAATTTGCCTACACCCACGGATTTTTAGTAACAAGCATTTATATTTTGCTAGTATGCAACATATGCATATTGCGCCACTTTGTGTATTGTATCAGCAGTAACGAATATACCATGTTAAGACAGGTTCATTCCTGTCTATTACTTGCAAGAAGTACGCACCAAATCAGATATTATGCATTAGTAGGCATTTACCGGCGTATGAAGTTACTGCATTTCCTATGTCGTGCCGCGAAACGTCGTTACTAATGTGTTCTACATACTTGATTTGTTTTATTACTGTGTATTGACTGTGAATTAACAAGCAAGTACAGTGCCTAGACAGTTTGTAAATAATGTCCACAGTTTTTCTTATGTATGTGGGGAACTAACTTTTAAATCGTACAAACGTACTTTCACCCCACTTGTACGAAGAGCTTACGAACTATATTTCGGAGTTAAAGTAGGAGATCAAGATAAGTCATGGGCTCCTCACATTTGTTGTAAGACTTGTGTAACATTGTTAGCAGGTTGGTTGAAAAGTACAAAACGTAAAATGCGCTTTGCAGTACCAATAGTGTGGAGAGAACAGAAAGACCTTGCCATAGATTATTACTTTTGCCTCACTAACATTCTGGGCATCGGACCGAAGTCCAAACATACTGTGCAGTATACCAATTCACCATCAGTTTTACGGCCCGTCGAACATAGTAAAGATCTTCCTATCCCAAATCCACCAGCATCTTGGGTTTGGACGAAGAAGAACCTGAAAGCACCGGTGTTCCAACTGATATTATGCAATTCGCACAGGAAATTGACAATGATCCACTATTTCAAGCATTAGAATGTTCAACAGAACCACATCTGATTTCACCGGCCGAACTGAATGATTTAGTTCGAGATTTAAAACAAGCAAAATCACAGTCAGAACTTCTAGCATCGAGATTAAAAAGATTGAATCTCCTCGAAGGTGACGTACATATAACTCACTTCCGAAAACGTCAAAAAGGACTTACACACCGTTTCGCTCAAGAAGGGACTTTGGTATATTGCACGGATGTTGACAACTTATTTCACGCGTTAGGACAAAAACATGAACCAAGCAACTGGCGCCTATTTATAGATTCTTCAAAACTTAGCTTAACAGCAGTTTTGCTTCACAACGGCAATAAATACCCATCTGCACCTATAGCTCATGCCGTTCATATGAAGGAACCATACGAGAATATGCGATATCTCCTAGAACCCATTCGGTGTAAATGAGTGGTCAGTCTGTGGAGACCTAAAAGTGATAGCGCTTCTTCTTGTACTTCAGCTGGGGTATACAAAATACTGTTGTTTCCTGTGTGAATGGGACAGCCGTGCACGAGATCGTCACTATATGTATAAAGAAGGAATGACCACTACGTCAAGCACTTACTCCGGGTCAAAAAAATATTACCAACGAACCACTGGTTGATCCTGAAAAGGTATTTCTACCACCACTGCATATAAAATTGGACTTAATGAAATATTTCGTTAAAGCATTAGATCGAAACGGAAGAGGGTTCTTGTACCTGAAACAGAAATTTCCGAGAGTTAATGAGGCAAAAATTAAAGCGGGCATATTTGTGGGACCACAAATAAGAGAAGTAATGAAAGATGGCGAATTTTACAACTTGCAGAATGAAGTTGAACTAAGCGCATGGAGAGCTTTTACAACTGTTGTGTCCAATTTTCTTGGAAATGTCAAAGCTAAAAATTACAAAGATCTTGTGACTGAATTATTAATGCGTACAGAGAGATGGGGTTTAAAAATTCACTTTCTGGATGCTGATCTCGATTTCTTTCTGGAAAATTTGTGGATGCCGTAAGCGACGAATATGGAGAACTGTTCCACCAAGACGTTGCAACCATGGAAAAGCGATACCAAGGCAAATGGAGTCTTAGTTTGCTCGCTGATTACTGCTGGACATAAATGCGTGATGCCCCAGAGACTAAATATCGCCGTAAAATATCCGCAACAATATTTTGAAGTAAGTGCAACACTAAGAACATACCGATATTGATATATTTCCGTATAACGCAGAACATTTCCTAGCAAATAAAGTGTGGGTGATAGAGAAAATCCAAGGTCATTATATGTTTTCTGGTGAAATTTTACATAACATACGCCATGTTTTATCCATGTCACAAAAAAAAGTTGAATTTTGTTTACCAGTGTTATCTTGTAATGAGAGGTTATTAAAAGTAATACAACAATTTGAAGTTCTAAGTGATACACACTCACCAAATGTTTCACTTTATTATGTTTCTATAAGTCGAAGAAGTCATAAAAAATTTAACATTTTCATAAAGTTATATTTCATCAAAATCTGGTTATGAAACCGTTCCGTGGAAGCAACGCATTTCCATACTGACATTACTTTGCCCTTAAAATAGCATACGAAATATGACTTCATACAATGTTCAATTTTAATTTTATTTCTACTTCGGCCACGTTTAATAAAACATTGACATTCAGCATCTCATGTAGGTAATATATGAGACAGTTCGTTTCGTTATTGAGAATTGTATTACGAGTGAAATGCAAATAAATGCTAAATTAAAGCATGACGTAAAAAGTGCGTGAAACAATAATTTAAATTCCCTTTATTCGGAGGTAATTTTCTGGCTTCTGCAGGAACCAAGGGCCGCATTGTTCCGACAGACTATAACGTGGCTGGGGGATGTAAAGCTCGTCGGAACATCTCATAAAAGCTGTGTCCTCATAAATAGATAAGTGAATTGAGATGCTTTGAGCTCAACAAAAGAAGGTATAATTATATGGGCACCGCGACAATAAATTATAAATTTTGTTTGTTATTCGCGGCCGCGACTCAGACTGAATTTAATTAAATCAGAATAACAATGGCATTTTTATTTACCATTCATTATTACGTTTATTAATTATTACTTCCCTTTGTGTGCCGAAAATTTTGTTCAACTTCGCTCTAGGTTGGTAGGTACACATAATTGTCCGAGCGCAATTGTTGCCATACATCATACATGTTTACACGCCCCACTGCCGAGTTAACACTGTAATGCATGGTCCCATTAGCAACTGGGTGGAAATGATAACAGTCACTTTATTACACTTCTGATTTACACGTGTGCACTGTCCCAACTAAGTTTGCAGAAGTAATGTATGAGTTTCCACATATTTACCTTTCGCCTTAATGCCGTAATTAATACTTCATCAGACTCGAATTCGAATTGCTTCGTATTCTAAATAATGATACATAGATTTGGGGATCTGCAATTTGTTTGCTATATACACAGAGCGAGTTAGGAAACTTGTAATCCCTTGCTAAACTACAACTGCAACCCAACATACATATGTTCTAACAACTTTAACTAATTTTGAGAATTAAATCAATACAATGAATAGCAAATCATACATTTTTTCCTGTAAGAATCTATCTTTTGATCAAACATTACGTTAAATGACCTAATCTAAGGGGGCACATAAAACAGAATAAAATAATATTTATATTTTCTAACTTACGTTCACTATCCACGATAGTTACTGACAGACAATAAAATACAATGAGCTACGAAAATATTCGGTAAAGATGCTTTTTAATTACATTTACGGATGTAATTCAATTTTTTATTAGTGGGAAACGATACTGCTCTTCTTCGTCCAAATATTATAAACTAAATATACAGGGTATCCCAACTAAAATAGACCACCATCAATATCTTCGTAAAAGATAAAATTTAAAAATCGGCGAAACAGATCAACAATGTTTTGTAGGGGGACATCTGCTACCATGTAAGTCATCAGCTCTACTTCATCCCCCTAGCCTCTACCACCACAACCCCAAAATTTTAAATGCCAATGGATGTCAAATGTTAGTTTGCTTGAAAGTGTTTTCTGCTCTTCATATAATCTGCGGTGGATTCGTGTTTGAAAAATGGCATTTTGAAGTTTCCGATGCGTATTGGGAATTATATATAAAATTTTCGAAACACTGTGCAGGCTATTGAGCAAGGAGGTATCCAGCTCAAACGGAGGGGGAGGCATCTTTCTGAATCGAACTTCTTTCATGGGGGAAGGGGGTCCATGGGGGGATGCAGTAATACACAATTGCAAAAGAAAAACACTATCTATTAATAAAATACATTTTTGAACAGTACTTTGCGAGGATTGGTTGCAAATTTTCTAACTACACCTTGTGACCCTTATGTGAATGTAACCTGCACTGACTAACCAAAATGCGCGTGATCTTATATATCCATGTGGTAAATAGCTTCTGGAATATTCCCATTGTTGACGCGTCGTGAAATAAGACAAAATTATTCTAGAAAGTTCCTTGTTGCCCGAGCTAACTATACATCTATCTGTAAGAAGTCATAAAAACTACAATCTGTACGTGTATAATACACGTACAGGTTGTACTTCGTATGACTTAACAGATGGCACGAGGGTCTCTATTTCGTAATTAGTTTCCTTCAAAATGTTGACATACCAATAAGCAACCTATTAATCAATTTTTCTGAAATTTGTTGGTTATATTTATTCCGATTTATTTTAAATGTTTTCCACCTTGGTAGGGGGACAGCTGCCCCCCCCCTGGATACGCCCTTGTATCAAAATTCAAAAAGCCATTTCTCAGAAACCAATTAACAGAATTCTACAAAAATCAGATTGTATAAAGAGCAGAATAACCTGTCAAATGTACTGTCACTCGACACGACGGTAGGTCACTTATATGGTAAAAGATGTCCCCCTTCAAACTATTGTTCGTCTGCCCCGCCGACTTTTTCAAATTTGATCATTTACAAAGTTATTCAGGGTGGACTGTTTTAGTTAATCCAACCATTAGTTTGTAGCGTTAGTAATTTTCTTGACACTGGAAAAGTTTCACTATATAAGTATTTTTTCAATTTATATAATAAATCTCTCGAATAACGAGATTATTCTAAAATTTCTAACCCAATATTATGGATGGCGGCCATTGGTACAGAAGACTTGTGAAGTGGGATGTTGTCCTGATAAAACAGTTCATCAGTTTTCCCCTTCCTTTTTTCCAAAGCTTTCCAATTAAATCTGCATAATACTACCCTGCAACAGTGTTATCACATTATAAGTATTCACAATCAACAAAGTCCAACAATACTGGCACGATAATCTTTCTAATAGATGACAGAATTTCTTAAGAAAATATTTCGTAAATGTTTTTGAAATCAATTCTGGGACGCAACATGTTATCGCTACCTTTTGCTTGGTTTCAAGCAAAAGAATTCTTTTTTTTTCATAAAGAATCCCATCCCACTCAGCTTATCCCAGCTCAGCACATTTCGTGCTATATACAGGTCTAACATGCACCACCCTTGAAAACCCCCATTTCCCAACTATAACACAAACACTCTGGGAAAGTGCAGTGCTCGGGATTCGAACCTGAGCGACTTTGGTAGAATAACTGCGTAGCCAAGCGCCCCGACCACTACTCTACCGCGGTTCCCAAAGAATTCTAGGAATTCATCTTGCTATAACTTCTTCATATGCAATACGTTAAAAAAGTATTTTCGACGACGTGGTATGAAAAACTAATATCCTGCAATAGTTCTTAGATTACTCAAAACTAAATCATGATCTGTGGACATTTTCAGGTGGTGCGGCCCACCTCCATGCTCATCTGCCACATTTAAATTCACACCGCTACCTATACCACCATCACGAAATACAAAAAAAATTTACTAAGACTATTGTTTATGAATTTTCTTTAAAGTAATATATGTTTCTCTAGATGTTTACTTACAAGTTGTAGTTCAATTGAGCTCATTTTAATAAAAGTCTCAATTCTCTCTTACTATTCGTCACAGATAACACAATTTTACTAAACACACGTAATGTGTGCAATGAATGTGGTTTCTGGAATTATTAGTGAAACATATGCCAGCAGTTCAAAGCTCTACATCAGCTGCTTCTTGATCAAGAATGGCGCATACAGATTCTACCTTATATTCAAGTAGAATTCCCGTTGCAGTGTTGCAACACAATATTATTGTAACTATTGATTATCTATAAAAAACAATAGGCCTGGTTATACTAATATAATAAGAGTTTAAGAAAAAGCTGATTAAGTAAGCCGATGCGAAAATTGTTAACGTAAACGCATGCCGACACCTTAACACGTACTTAACCGCACTATTTATTAAAGCATTATGCCATTAGCCACAATAAATCATGAATATGAAGTGAGATAATCGAATATAAGGGGTAGTATAAATAAACCATTTTCCTTTATGTTATTTTCCAAAAAGTATTGTACTGAATACATTGATCTCGGGTCCTCTGCGAAGTAACACAGGATCATAAATTAAAACTTTGGGATGCCCCTTACCACCACGATATTTAGAACACCTAAATACATATTTCAGAAACTAAGTTGGCATCTTCAGTAGGAACTTGGTCTAACTAAAGTAATTTGGCTGAGGAAAACTTCTGGATAAGTTCTTCGCCAAGTCAATAATGGAAATTCAATGAAGGATCATAAATGATTTCTATTTCAACGTGTACACCATTTTGCGGCAATAGGATTAGGAGAATCGTATAAATACGCCTGTAATGGTTCTAAGAGAATTGTTTCTGTGTAATTGTAAGTAAAAAAAAAACGCTGATAGTAATGCACTCGCACAAAATACTACTTATTACCAATGAACCGCTACCACAATAAACTAAGCTCCACAATGTTAAGAAAATTCATCATCGATCTACCTAACCAGGTTCCTTTTTGAACACCAGTTACATAAACACAGAAATGTTACAAATAATTAATAAAGGTTAAGCAAAAATCACTTCCTAAATACAAACCAAGTCGAAAATAATTGTTGAAATTATTATTTTCTAGCAAATACTGATCAAACACATTTTCCTTTCTGGATAAAATATTTGTAGGCATCTCCAGTTATATTAAAAAGATGAAATAAAATGGGGAATCTCGTTATGGACAAAAGGAAGGGATTTCCGATTTTAAATCAATCCTTTCTTCGGAGTACCTGAAAATTCTCATACTCTTGAATACGTGATAAAAATTTAGGTTCTCAATAAAACTGCTTTGTAAAGCACATTCGTATATAAGAACGATGGAAAATGGGAATTTCCAATGCTGATTTTGAAGTCAATTTTATGCAAAGTGAAGAAATCAAATAAAATAAAATAAGTGCGTGTGCGTAGCTCGCGATCGCAACTCCGTTGAAGGAAGTTGAAATGTACGTAAATTATTTAAAAAGCCGCTTTTTATTATTTAAGATTTCTATCTACGTCACGTCTGAATTTTGCAGTTTTATATCTTGACCCTTATTTTAACAAGCTGGCGTCTCCCAGAACAAAAAATAACGCCTTTCGCATCCCCTAACGCGAGAATCCCGCGCTATAATAAATCGTCTTCAGAAAGAGCATCCAATACTGCTCGCGAAAATAAAATTCTTTATCATCTCGATTCAAAGCATTTCGTTGAGATCTACTTTTTCTTGTTATTTGCTAGAGCGTTTGATCGTAAATCTCTGACCCCGAATAAATTATTATTATTGTACTATGTGTTTTTATGTCGAAAAGAGCTATCTTTGTATTTATTTTTTCCTTAAATTGAAAATTGCTACAGCACAGAAAAAAAAACCGTGAAGTCTACAGAAAGTTGAATCGGGAAAATATAAACCCTAGGAAATAAAAGAAAGAACAGAGCGCAAACATTTCTGAGCCATTTCCCTGATTTTATAAATATTTATTAATTAATTCAATCTTTTAAGAAGAAAGAGATCACATCCATTTAATGTCTTCCTACATATGTTTAGGAAACGTTTTCCATTTTCTTTAGAGCAATAGAATTAAATTCCATTCCTACATAATAATAATAAACTCTTAAAATAAAAGCAATTACATTACTAAAGACCAATGCCGATAGTTCAGACTAGATAGCTACCGAATGAGGTCGATGGTTTCCTTCATGCGGTAAAACCAGCCAAACAGATCGTAGAACAAGGCTCATCTGAGCATGAGAAAACATTCCTCGCTGGGTAGACAAGCACAATTTGCACTTACGATGGTTGACTCGCTGGTGTCGATAATTGGCCTAAACATGTAGCCAGAAATGAGTCTAAGTGGGCCTGGTCCACCTACGTGCCCACGCTACAAACACACCTACTAAAACTGAATAACCTTTTTACAGATTTAAAACTTAAAATCCGTTAAAGTGTTACATACAACTTCCTCCAATGCTGCAGATTTAATCTTCATGGTATAGAAGAAAAAATGTTGAAAAAAAATAAGAATTTTTTACTATCAAAAAAAATGCTTCACATCTGATTATACAGGGTGTCCTGAAAGTAAAGGAACACAGCTTAACTACAGCTTTCTGAGGTTAAATGGAACCGATTAAACCGAGTATACTTTAACACAAAAGTGCTTCTTTATAAAGTAATGGGGCCTTAAAAAAGAAAACATATTTTAACACTGGGTATATTTCAAAAACAAAATGGCGGATCAAGCTGAAAATTGGTACACATCCACTTTAGGGGAAGCCGAACAGTCTCAACGCATAGTAGATATAATAGGCTGAAATGCCCAGTAAGTAGGCCCCTATGGGCTTTTCCTACTAACCCCTGGCATCCCCTCAATCATCACCACTCTCACTCTATCTTCCTCTCCTACCTCCCCTCCATTCTAATAAATACCAAGATATCGGTCCATGCCAGGAGCTCAACTCTGCGCCGAAAACTTTGTCTCAGTCGCATTCGCGCCTCGCATTCTCCTAGAAAGTAGAAGTCGCACTCGCGCCTCGCATTCTCCTAGAAAGTGGAAGGCGGTTTCCTCCTGCCCTCTGCAATCCTGACATAATGCGTCATCCTCTAAACGTAGGAAGCTTAGGTGTTTTCTAATTTTACAGCGGCCTATGAGGACTCGTATCGATATATTGAGAGTCCGCAATAACCAAAGCGACTTGGATTTTTCCATTCTGGAAGATACAGATTTTTACCTGCCCACATCCCTGAGTCTTGTTACAAAACCACTAGTCCCCACAGGGGTAACGACAGGACAAAAGACAAAATTTTTCGTAACAGACCTGAAACATCGAATTATTACCCACGGGTAACTCACTGCAACGTTACTGTGGCGAATGAAGTATGACAAAGAAACCGATTTAGCAGACTTAACCTCTATCTGATAATAAACGGATCTAAAAATCCACTAAGCTAAATTAATAATTATTAAAGTCCGAATACGAATTTCTGGAAGCTGGTGATATGACGCAAGGCCTGGCGTTAAGTAAGCCTAACCAACGCGGAAAATGTAAACGGTAACGCCGAACCAAATCGTTTATCGCTATTAATCAATCCGCCTAATTGTCCTATAATATAAAAAATTTTACTCATCAACAAGTAAGTTGTCAATTGTCTAAATTGCAATAGTTACGTAGCCGTGAAAATAGACACAGCCACAACTGACAACGGTCTGAAGTTAGCGCGCACAAAAAAAGTGTTGTTTACCAAATTCTGTGCCGCATGGAATACAGCATAATCTTAATTAAATATCAAAGTGCGGTTACTAAAAAAAGGTGGAAATTAACTGAATGCACCTACTGAAGGTAAGTGACCAGTCGCAAATGCATATTAAAATTCAGAACGGTAGAGAATACCAAAAAGTTAAAAATACAAAATCTACACAGTACTGGTTTCCCTGTTAAGTGTGGTACATGCCGAGATGGATTTAACGGGCAACGAAACTCTACATAAGTTCGCCCGAAGATAAATACCACAGAAAACTAGGAAACGTCAAACATTGGTTGTTCGATGGGCTGATCGTCTCCAGCTTCGGACGACACGTAGAAATCGACAGCTACAAGTGAACGAGATAGGCTGGTTGTTCGGAAAACGGTCCCACGAGACTCCACATTGCATGCGGCGGGTAACCTATCCGTTTTCTCGTAAAGTGTTTAATTAATCTGGGCTAGACCCAATGAGAATTTAATACAACTCCAAAATAACTCGCAGACAACTAACTAAATTCTTCTGTAGATCGAGATGACTAATCCACGCAGCATGAATAACCCAAAATCCTAAATCACCTCCTACACTTATACCAGCAATCCGCAACTTGCATGGCCAACAACTCAAGAGGAAGTCCCGTCTGACATTCACACTTCAGGAAATTCCACCCACCTAATTCAATATAACTTCAAAAGAATCTTCAAAAATTTTATCAGGAGAACCAAACGAAAATGAAAATATTTTCGTTAATAGTATAGATCCACAACGTATTGCTTCATTAAAATTCGCACCGATCACGTCGATGTCGAAAGAAGCTTTTCGGCATATAAAGAAATATGATTGGACAGACGACAAAAATTTTGTGTAGAAAATCTGGAAAAACATTTAGTTATCAAATGGTATTCTGCTGTTACAAAACCGGAATGATGTTCTATACTTTATACTTTAGTTTTAGACATGTAGGTATGTAAAAAAATGTATTTTAGTGTACTCTTATTAAAAGTTTTTCCAATTTATGTTTTCTTATATAATCCTATTATGATCTAATTTTTTTGTTGATTTTTAAATTGATGTATAATAGAGATATGAAAATCGAATATATTCTGCATATTTTGTCAAAAAATTAATATTTTTAGAATATTTCCGCCAAATTCTTTGCATAATTGTGCACATATTTTTAATAATTTTGCTGCGTAAAAATCCAAACTTTACTTATATAATATAGTATTTGGTATTATAGTAATGTCATCATCAATTACATTAAATTGTATGCGAAAAAATATCGATAATATTAAGTATATTATCATTAACTAAAAGAATTACGATTAATAGGTGGAGGAAGTTCTAACAATTAGGTCTGGCAACAGAATATTAAAATAAGAAGTCGGATGTGGAAAAATATTTTAGGCATATTTTTGGTTTATCTTCACTTGTTCTACTATTTATATTATAGGAGTATGTATTATATATTATTATACGAGGTGTGTTCAATTGAAACCCATCTATGCTTTATAAAAAATGTATTCAACAATTTAATTACAAATAATTACCGTCGCAGTTAAAGCACCTATCCTATTGTTTTACTAACCAACGTATACCCTGCTCATAGAATTCTTGTCGCTACTGATTGAAGAAGTCTTCCATAACTATCTGTACTTTTGCGTCAGACTCAAAATGTCGACCTTTTAACGCTTTTTTCTGCGGTCCAAAAATATGGAAATCGCAAGGCGTTAGATCCGGGCTATAGGGTGCATGCTCTAAAACCCTTAATTTCTTGCATTGAAGAATTTCTTTTACGACATTAGCAACATGAGGCCTAGCATTGTCGTGCAGCAAAATGACACCAAGCGTAAGTTTTCCTGGATGTTTCCGTCTTATTGTTTGATGGAGCTTGTTCAAAGTTTCATTGTACAGATTTTCATTGACATTTACTCCAGGTTCCTTAAACTCTAACAGCGAGGGTCCTTCATGGTCGAAAAAAAATTAACATCACCTTCTGCAGAAGGTTGTGCTTTAAACTTCTTCGGTGGTGGTGAACTTGTATGTTTCCACTGCATCGACGATAACTTACTGGATGACTCCTAGTAATGGCACCAAGTTTCGTCAGCAACAACTATTGACAGAAGAGGGTCATCATCATTTTGCCTATAATCTGTGAGGTATTGCAGCGATACGCCCATTCGCAAGCATCTTTGTTCATTAGACAAGAAACGAGGAATCCCAGATTACAAACAATACTATGGACAGATCCTAAACTCGCATCAACAATTTTTCAAATTTGTCTAATTGAAATTCGACGATTTTCCACACATGCCATATTGTTTTCTGTTAATATGCAGTGTACCGTGCACCTGGTCGAGGCTCCTCCATAGTTCCCGCTTTTCCATTTTTAAATTTTCGGCACCATTCCTTCACAGTTGGGTACGCAATACATGCATTTCCATACACTGCTTGCATTCGCCTATGAATCTGCAAAGGCTGCACACCCTCATCGCATAAAAATTGTAGGACCGCACGCTGATCAAACTTGGACGGATTTTCAACAACAAACGCCATTTCAAAATCGAAGTTTTAAAAGTTAGAATCAAATTCTAACGCTAGAAACTTATTAATGTGTTGCTTACAAACACTACTAACATTAACAAACGCCAGTTGAATTATTGCATTTGTTTTCAAAGCTAAGTTGATCAAAGAGGTTTCAGTCAAGAGTTTCAGTTGAACAAGTCTCGTTTATATATATTGCCATGTATTTTAATTTAATAGATAATTTATTAATAAAGTAATTTTATTGGGCGCCAAATTTGAGTTTATACTCAAATTAATTACCATAAATTTTTTTAGATTATTAGTTATAGCATCTATATAGACTCTTGTAATCTCAAGGATAAATTGTTTCGTGGCTTCACTGATTAGATAGTTAATTATGAAGCAAATATAACACATAATATTATAAATACATAATTGAATTTTAACTTAGCTTGAATATCCAGTCCCTTTGATGATAATGTAGACACCATTTCTTCTAAAATTGCAACAGCTGCATTTTCTTATCTTGCTTCTTGTTCAGCTTGTCTACACATAGTTCATTTGATTTGTAACCATGAAAACATTACGTTCGCAAATTCGATGGTTTGTGGAATAAAATCGCAGAAGCACAGTAATTGTAACACTTAAATGTTCCAATCTATTAAGGTAAGTTCTTTGATTCTTTTTAATACCACAGTATTATTATTTTTAATAAATGAATAAAAGATTTTAATTTTATTCCCTTTTCTTTTTAGAAAAATTCCACAAAAGAAACACACTTCAATTAAAAATTTAATTTGGTAAATTCTTTTATTATTAATCACTATAGTTGAATTTAAACACAAATTCTGGTTACACTTTACTTTTAATAACTGTTTCAAATTTTTGTAAACAAGGTTACATAACCTAACTTAACTTTTTTGCGAGGTCCCGCCTATTTTTATAACAAAATTAAATTGTGCACTAGTTGAATTTACGTGCTCTTTGTTCGATGGCCAAAAAGGAACTGAATTCAATTTTTCCTGCCAGAAACCTCTACAAAATCCAACAATAAAGCATCGTAGACAGAATTTGAAACAAAATCTAGGGAATATTCTAGAAATTATTATTTTAAAATTTAACTAATTAATATTAATCTTATTAATAAATATATCGAAAAACTAACTTCATAATCGTATTCTATGAATATTTATCTACATTTTGGTACCCAAAATTACCAAATTCATGACAAAAAATTTAACATTTTAAAATATAGCTAAAATATGCGAAATCAACTCGAAAACCTTACAAAAACACAATTAACACAATCCTCAGATTATAACACAAGTTTTGTAACACATTAACAACCTATAAAAGAATTATACACAACATAAATAACAAAATTCTAGATCTAACCTAACATTTTAAAAATTTATTTACAAACACAAATATCTTAAAATAAACAACATAATTCATTAAAGAAACCTATTAAATACCTTTCCTAGATATAATTTTACTTAAATTGACTAATAAAAAACTTTCTAAATCAAAATTACACACTTTTCAACGGTAAACTTAAAATAACAGTAACTTTTGAGTTTTAGGGCTCTGGTACAGTCCAAAAAGACCCACATCATCGTCTACAACAAGTATTTAATCACACAACAGGATTTCAAAAGGCCATACACTGTGAAACTTCACTTTGAGTTCATATTCCACATTACGAAGCAACGTACGAAGTATCGATAACAGTTTTTACATATAACAGGTTTATAAATATAGTTTTAACTATAATTTTACATTAATTGTTATAAATTATGACATTATTAATCTATCTAGACTATATTTCAGGTTAAAATATGGATTTTAGTTCCAATAAATATCCTTTTTAATATATCACAGTCCTTCCGAAGGTATTTTAGAGTAGTTCAAAGCATGATAAAGACATTTAACAAATAGTTAATAATAATTACATTAATTTAATATAAATATCATGGCAATATATATATATATACATATATATAAATCGGGTTACAACGATCTCCGTCGTCTTCCGATACCCAAGCTCCATTGTAATTTTCGCACTGTGATTTGTCCCGTTTCTTATGTACTGGAAAAATTATGGCTTTAGAGCATTCACTTGGCATCCTTTCTTCCTCTCATACTTTTCCTATTAATTGGTGTGGTTTTTTCCCTCCATATTTAATCATTTCCGCTATTATTTCGTCTGTTTCTGGGCTTGTGTTGTTCCGTAATTAATGGGTTCCTTTTTTATCTCTTCCAAACTTGGCTTTTCCACGTATTGAATTTGGCGGTAATTTTCTCTATTTTATTCTTCCTCTTCTTTCCTATCATCTTCTACATTCAATAGTTCTGAAAAATGTGCAACATCTCTTTTGCTGGGTCTCCCTCTTTGCCTTTTCAAAACGCAGCACTATAAAGCGTCTCAAAGTGAGAGTACAGTGTACGTTCTTGTGGACACCATTGTTGCAAAACCTCTACTTAAAATTGATAGATACTGAACACCTGTCAATCATAATGTAATACACTTTCTGTTGTACAAACCGCTTATGGATGATAACTACTATTTAAGAGATTTGCTGGACATCGTTTGCCAGAGGTTCTCAAACTACCAAATAAATATCAC
Organism: Limonius californicus; assembly: GCA_014611495.1. Lineage (NCBI taxonomy): Eukaryota > Metazoa > Arthropoda > Insecta > Coleoptera > Elateridae > Limonius > Limonius californicus. Next base: position 54,457 of record JABXWE010000888.1, on the reverse strand, counting down.
ACATACAAAAATAAGAAAAGTAATACTTTTTATAGTGGTTTTATTATAACATATATTTCGTAAAACTAGTTCTGTTCCTCTTCTTCCGAATCTTTGGTGGGGGGCATGTGCATTTATTATACTTAATAGTTGGTATTTCCACTTTATTCTCTAGTAGCATATCCTGCCACTTATCGGCTCATACTCATACTTCTAGTGGTTTGATTTCCCGTTTTATTATGTACCCTGTTTAGTTGCTCTCGGTCCTTATTGCTCTATATTTGGTTCCATTTATTTCTCATTTTCGTATTTTTTCCATATTTCAATCCTCCTTAAGCCTTCTCAACGCTTCATTAGTTTTCTTTGCTTCTTCGTTGTTGTTTCTTATTTCTTCTTGCTTTCATCACTGCTACCAATTTCGCGAACTGTTCCACTTCCATAGTGTTTTCTTTTATTTTTTTATGTAAGCTACGGAAGCAGCGTGTCGGACAAGCGCGAGTACTGATAAAACAATACTCAAAGTTAAGCAACGATCCGCGCGGTGCCTACTTGGATGGGTGGCCGAAATCTTCTCTCTAACGCTGCAACCTGCGGTGCCTCGGGGAGTACCGTAAACCGTCGGTCCGCCTGGGTTACTGCGCCACGTCACTAACTACCTCAAACAGGGTTAAAGTGGCAGCAGGGTGCGGAACCGAGTATTCGCATATCTCCGCAATCATTTCCCATAGGCAATTTATTTTATTTAAGCTTAAATTTTTTCCTGTGGTTTATTTTACCACTTTCGTAGATGTACGTTGCACCCTGCCACTCCTTGAGTATTTTTAACACCTCCTCGCTACATTCTCACCCGTTTTTTTTCTTTTTCTATTTAAATGTTCTTCTATAGAATGCGTGCTGTTTGCTCTCTCTCGACCTTGTTGTTCTTTACTCATTTAATGTGTCAACTTTTATTGGGAATGATTGCTCGCGCTCTCTCCCTCTCTATTTGCTTTTTTTTTTGGACTTGCAAATTATTTTTAAATATTTTTCTCATCACATAGTCTTTTTCAGTGAACAGTTTCCTACATTCACCAATATCTTTATTAAACTCGTCTATAAACTGTCAGCATATCTAATCATAAATACCCTTTTTAATTCAGTTACTAAATTAACACTTGAAGTTAAAATTAAACATTTCAACAATTTCATTAAAATTAAAATTCCTACAAGTCAACCAGTGGGATAGGAATATGATGAAAGCTGTATATTTATATTTAATGTTGTGTATGTTACTTGTAAAACAACTGTATTCTCAAATAATACATACATAAATGCTTATAACAAGATGAGCCGGTTTACTAACGTGTTTACATTCGTCATGGCTGTTCAGAACTGCCAACTTCGTCTTTCCTTTTCCCCCAGCCCTCCTAGGATACACTACACCCCTCCTTACTTACTTTAGACCCACTCCCCATATGTTTTTGGAGTCGTTCTGATCCTGGTGCTAGCACTCTGGTTTGAGACGATGATCGGCTGTCATTTATTCTCTTGCCGAACTGTTTCTTGGTTTCCTTCTAGAACCCCTTCTTCATTTTCTTTTTGGGCGTTGATGTCTGACGACCTTCCTATTCTGGGAGTACTTATTGCTTTGTCTTCTTTACTCGTTTGTTCCTGTGCATCTTCCCCCGGAAAAGTCTCCCTATTTATTAATATGTTGGTATGTCTTTTCCAGAATAAATTTTCGTTTGTTCTGCAAATATATACTGATCTTCTCTTTCTTTCCGTAATAACTGCTGGTGTCCACAGTTTATGATTTACTTGCCGATAATCTCTGGCCATAACTTTCTCTCCATCTCAAATTTTTTCCTACAGTGTTGCTACTGTCTGGTGTGTTCTTTGGCCTTAAAAGATTCAATCGTGTTTTTAATTTCCTTCCGAATATTAATTCAGCAGGGGTTTTCTTTGTCGTACAATGTTCTGTGTTCCTGTAATTTAACAGAAATCTTGCTACCAGAGTTCTCACATTCCTTAGATCACGCAAAGCTGCCATTACTTGCTGGTGAAAATGGCGGTAATGTAATTCTTCTGCTACCATTGCATTCGAAAAATTTATTCATGCTCTCTGAAACAAACTGTCGGCCATTGTCACTTACAACAAGTTCCGGTAACCCAAATCTTGCGAATGTTTTTCTGAGTTTTTCTTCTGTTGCCAAACTGGTTGTCGATTTCATTTCGAAAACTTCAGTCAATTTGCTATATGCATCCGTGATAATTAAATATTCGTTTTTCTTTATCGGTCCTAAATAATCCATGTGGACACGTTGCCATGGTTCAGATGCTTCTGGCCACGACGTAACTTCCAACTTTGGTGGATCAGTTCTCTGCTGTAAACATGCCAAACACGACTTAATTTTGTGTTCCACGTCTCCATCGATATTTGGCCACCTCTCTTGCTGTTGGCCTTTTTAAAGTTGACCTGTCGCTCTCCACCATCCTTCTTGTAATTTATTTTCTGCTGCTCTCCCCCTTTCCTTGATCCAGCTCCCAGCCATTGTACCCTATTGTTTATTTCTGACATCATTGATTCCTTGTTCAAAGCGATTTCAAGCATGTCCGTAAGAGGTTTTGTTTGCTTCTCCTCACATAAACGGTCTAATATAGGTCCCTGTTTCATACCTGCTATCCAACGATCTTTGAGTACCTCATGAAATCGTGTACCAAACTCACAGTTTAGGGTCAGGCTTTTAAGTCTTGCATACCACTCCGCCACTGATTCATTGATTTCTTGGAATGCGTTGTAAAACCTAATTCGTTCCCGAAATACGGATACTGACGGCGTATATTGTTGTTTCATTAGCTGACATAATTCCTTGAACGATTTTTCTTTGGGTACTGTAGGGTAGCATAAATTACGAATTAATTTTTAAGTATCGGCACCTACTGTACTCAATAAAAATGCGACTTGTTTTGCTTCTTCCGTTATATTATTAGCTATAAAATGCTGTTCCAATCTTTCGGAATAGATAATCCAATCATCATGATTAGCATTAAATTCTCCAATAATACCAAGCGAACTTGTAGCCATGTTTATTGTCTTTTGCGCCAAAACTTCTGTTTGTTCTAGAACCTTCGGATGACGTCACTCAACACGTAGCAAGTAACCCTCCTTTTTTATATTAAAATCTAATTATATAAAACACCGATCTAACCATTAGCGTTGTCCTCGTCGCCACTGTTGTGTATGTTACTTGTAAAACAACTTTATTCTCAAATAATACATACATAAATGCTTATAACAAGATGAACCGGTTTACTAACGTGTTTACATTCGTCATGGCTGTTCAGAACTGCCAACTTCGTCTTTCCTTTTCCCCCAGCCCTCCTAGGATACACTACATTTAAAATGTGTTATTGCAATTAGTATCCTAATTTTCTTGAAATCATTTAATAACATCTATTCTACAATAGGCAAAAGATACTTCACATCGCAGTAGTCTATTAATGTAGTGAAAAAAATATGTTGTAAAGCACTACAATGACCAACAGACAGTGGTAATAACGGTTTATACTAATTTAACTTGCTTTTAATATAGATCCTACATTATTTTCTAAAGTGTACTGCACTGCAGTAGCTTGATCAAATTTAGAAGTAAATTCTTCTTGTATCCTCTTTTTTCTTAAATCTTATATTTTGTAGCAGGTATACTTGCAATAGCAGAGCTTTAGGATATCGATTTAAACAAACAAACACTATCATTGTTACACAAAACCAGATTCAAAGTATATACTTACAGGTTCGTATTATTTCATGCTTCTTATTGGTAACGTAATTTTAAGTAAACTAATTTAACTGAAATAATTTATACACGCTCTGGTGAACATTTTATGTAGTCAGCTTAGCCTTTTTGGTATTTTGATTAGCATATAGTTACGGGTCAATCGAGCTTTTCCGACGACCCGTAACCAGATGGATGGAAAACGGCCTACAGCTTAGCTCAGAGGAGTAGGGGGAGTTCGTAAAAATCGCTTATGGAAGAAAATCTTTAGTTGTGTACAGGTGAGTCAAAATAAGTGGGCGCCACCTTCCAAATCCAGCTGTTTGTAGGTCCTCGTGGAAGGCCGAGAAGCCAACAGCTTACGGGAATGGAACTTACCGTTATTGTGCCTCCTCCTATATATTTAAAGCTTGCAAAATTCTTACACAAACAACTACAAAAGACACAATAAGAGGCAGTAAACTTTAAACACACATATAATTAAACGGTTAAAAATGACAATACAAGAAAATGACAAGTGATAACGCTATAAGTCTGGATTACATAATTTTAATTTTTGAACGTTCAGAAAAAAACTAGCCGCCACTGGTGCAACGGGCTTTACGTTTTGCATACAGCTACGTAACACCAGTGACGCTGAAGTTCACAAAAATAACACAGAATACAATCTGGTAGTTTTATAATAAACCACTAACACCACATATGGCGACTGAAGGTCATTTTTTTTGTATTTACATGAAGTTAAATTTGAAGTCTGCAAGTTAACGCGAGCAAAAAAAGGTTTCTTTATCACAACACAAAACTGGGTGTTTTACCTTGAATTCCGGTGGATGGCTTAAAACGAGGTAGGTACAATGTAATGGCGATTTCCAGATGCAGGGCCAAAAAAAGAGAAGGAAAACAACGTTCTTCGGGGCAGCGTTGGAACGAGATGTAGCTGTTACGCCCCTGTAGAATGCCAAGTTGTTTTCAACGAGGTCAGTTAACGTGGAGACAGAAGCGAGACTTCTCGAACGACGGGAACAAAACAATTTCTAGCAAAACACTTGCACGGCTTCTTTTTTTTTTCTTTTCGCATCACGAACACCCGAACTGAATCGACAGGAGCAATTATAATCTTTAATTGTCCAAAACCAAAGTGAACATTCTGCTATTCTTTGTTTATCCGACTTAAGTCGATTTAATTTTGCTCTACAGCAAACAGTGATACGGTAAAATTTAGCAGAAGCGCCGCGAAGGAAAACAAAACGATATTCGAAATTACGTTCGTCTCTCTTAAGGGTCTAGCTTCGACTTTTGTAACGGCCCTCGATTGATGGTATTTTCAGAAAACCGGAGTCATCAGAGATCGGAAATAGACTGCTTGAAAAACGCAACACGACCCCTCATTTCCCCCAAAAAGGTTGTACCATATTTCGATATGTGATGAAATGTTCCAGAATAAGAGACACGTGAGTTCTCGGAAGTGCTTGAGGTCACGCGCGAGAAAAACAAGAATCGGTAGTTTTGAGCCTACAAAAGGGAACTGTCAATATAACTTAAACTTCGAAAAACAAAACAAATAGCGAAATGGTAACCCAAAATACGACTGCAATTAAAATAAAGTTATTAATTCTTACGAAGCGGCAAACAAATTAATAAATTAATTCATATAAAGCGGCACATTTTAAAATGAACATAACAATATACACTTTAGTATATTTCCTTACCTTAAACTGCCAAAATAATTTGGTATTTCATACTACCCTAGCATACGTTTTTACTTGAGTAATTCCCATACTACTTGTCTTAAATGCTCTATTACAAAGAGTACATTTTGTTCTATAAGGATCTTCACTTTTTTCTTAATTTTCTACATCCTTGATCAACATATGCATCAGTTTTCTAATCCTACTGATTTTATGCATGTTTGACTCTATTTTACAGAGTTGATGATAAAAAGGACAGTATTGCAACGAATGATCAGTAATAATCGGCACAGAGCGAGATGCTGGAGAATCTATATGGATTTCTCCCAGCTTAGTATATTTATTCATCTTTACTGAGGTCATACAACCTACACCCTGAATGGAAGAAGAAGAGATTTCATAACTTAAGGAAGCACAAATAAACAACTATAAAAGGAAAGGCAACTTGTTTTTGGTGATTTCTCTGCATGACAAACATTACTTTTCCATAATTATATTAATTTAGGGTTTTCCACATTATTGTAAAAATGTGATATTGTGATACATTGTGCATTTACTAACATTTGGAAAATTTGAAGTACATATTTTAAAGCAAATGAAACCCTGCTTATTGTACAAATGATTCCATCTAAGACTGTGAACCTTGTAGAGGAAAAAATTAAGCATTAAATCATATTTAATTCCTCTTATTTCTTTCCCAAATTGTTTGAAAAATATACAAGACTGAAGTGTAATCTTACACTTACACTCCGTCATCAAGTTGAAAAATACCTTTTATGAGTTAATATGACGCCAACCGTGAGCTAATTCTAAAGTTTGTGTAATCAAATATGTTTGTAGTCTTTAAAAGCTGGCTTTTACGGATGTTGCGCATGATTACTGTATTAAAAATCATACTATGTTTTGAACATACAACATTGTAAACAATATAGGTATTGTCAATATTACAATTTACTTTCGGCTTAGAGCGCGTCATCATTTGGGAACTACACCCAGCATTATCAGGTAAGGACCGAACTGTAGCTTGTCTGCCTTTACAAGCATTTGCTCTAGAAGTTTGAGCAATATTTGTTCGTAGGCCCTGCCTGCCTAAACGGGGCCGTGTGCTTGGATTATTTAAACCTTGGGGTGGACAAGGATTTGATCTTAATGTATTTCATCTGCCAGGACAATATTTAATTGGTTTATGCCTGTTAGTGAACCCATACAAACTAACGTTTCGCAAGACATGGCAGCTTGCATCTTCAGAGTAAATAGAACACTGAACTCAAATCCGAGGAGCGGAGGTATTTAAACCTCTTTGAGCCAGTCGGGCAGAACGATGGAGTTCTGGTTGGCTATCACCGTTGGGCAAAGGCGGATCCGGTGGAGCGTGATCGTGTGATTGATGATGCTTAGGAGTCCTTAGAGGATAAACTACTGGAGTCCAAGCTTTACTGACCTAAAACCATCCTCCTTGTTTATGTTGTTAGGTTGTTTCTCAATTTCAATTGCTTACAGTAAAGGCACTACTGATAAGATTGGGCATGTTCTTAGAAGGTACAACATAAAGACGGTCTTTAGGACTAATGAAACTTTGGGAAACGGTTTCAGATCCGCAAAGGATCATATATCAAATTTAAAATCAGCTGGGATCTACAACACCCCTTGCTCTTGTGGCTCAAACTACATCGGACAAACTGGTTGTTCCATTGAGTTAAAATTGCGAGAGCACAAAGGTAATTGTAAACACAAACGCATCACAAAATCTGCAGTGGCTGAACATACTGGTTTAAGTGGGCATGAGATCGACTTTGACAATGCTCGTGTACTCGTCAGAGTACCTCATTACTTCCTTCGTATCATACGTGAAGCAATTGAAATTGAGAAACAACCTAACAACATAAACAGAGAGGATAGTTTTAGACTCAGTAAAGCTTGCACTCCAGTAGTTTATCCTCCTCCCAAGGACTCCTAAGCATCATCGATCACACGATCACACTACACCAGATCCGTCTTTGCCCAACGGTGACAACCAATCACAACTCCGTCGTTCTGCCCGACAGGCTCAAAGAGGTTTAAATACCTCCGCTTCTCAGATTTGAGTTGTGTTCTATTCACTCTGAAGATGCAAGCTGCAATGTCTTGCTAAACGTTAGTTTGTATGGGTTCACAAACAGCTAACAGGCATAAACCAATTAAATATTGTCCTGGCAAATGAAATACATTAAGATCAAATCCTTGTCCGCCCCAAGGTTTAAATAATCCAAGCACACACGGCCCTGTTTAGGCAGGCAGGGCCTGTGAACAAATATTGCTCAAACTTCTAGAGCAAATGCTTGTAAAGGCAGACAAGCTAGAGGTCGGGTCTTACCTGATAATGCTGGGTGTAGTTCCCAAATGACGGCACGGTCTAAGCCGAAAGTAAATTGTAATAGTGACAGTTCAAAAAACCACGAAAGCTTCAAAGAAAATATAGGCATCGCCTGAAACTTCTGAAATCTATATCCTGCCTAATCAGAAAATCAAGGGTTTTAAGCTACTTAGTAACAGCTTTTACAATGAGTACATAGTTTTCAAAATGTGGAAATAGAATTGTTTTGTACACTTCAACCTGTATAAAGGTCCACTAGATAATCAAGGCTGGCAAGTAGGATCCTGTTGCTTTTTTTTTAATGTAAATAAGTAAGATGACCTTTTGATATATTCGGAAATAAGTTGATTACCACCACATTAATATAAGATCGTAAAAATAAAATACTGAGATGAAAATTTATTGAAAATTTGTAGATGATCTGCATTTAAGAGATATTCTGAATTATTAAGTTAGGGAAGCAAATTATTGATAAATAGTTGCTTTACACGATTATTATTATATCAAATATGAACATATGGGCTCAAGTTTGACCCCTGTGGTAGTCATAATGTTGAAATAAGTGAGTTTAACAGGGGACCCCTATAACTAACAAACAGTTAATGATCTTTCCAGTGGATAATAAATTACTTAGTAGAGATATAGCATAAATACAAAATTATGTAGCAAGTTCATGAGCATCAACATTTCCAACTGTATTTGTAATTAGGAAAATACTTTAATATGAAGTTTGAATTACTCATATTCTGTTAATACTACTGCTGAGGACAAGTTTTACTCGTAATAGGACTATGGGCCAGCAAGAGAGAAATTTGAGATTATATTTTTCCAATTTACATAGTGAACGTAGACACAAATTAATTTTTCAATATCTCAATATTAAATACTACAATTTCCAATGAAATGTATTCAAACAAAAATTAAGAATTACGCTACATTTTTTCTGGCTGGTGTTTTTTATGCAAGTATTTGTTATGAAGAAAACTTTCTACCAGAGAAGGACAATTTTAGAATGTGTTTTCAATTAGTAATAGGAATAGTAACGCTACTGTATAAAATTTGTTAATTTATATTTGCACTGGATCATATAATCTAGCCGCGTATAACCTAAATAGAAATTATTTTACTTTTCAATAAAGAAGAACATACAGTGTATTTTGCTTACAATCAAGTTTCAGGAAGGAAATCTTTTAGGCAAACATAAATAAATCGCTTCATACTAATTCAGTATTTATTGGGCTGACAAAAAGTTCAACCACAACATAGCAGGCCAAATAGTTAATATTAATACAATATATTTACAAACAGTACATGATGTGCTACCACACATAGCCAACTGCCTGTGATGAGTAGCGCTAACACTGGATTATAGTTGCGCAATCTTCCTTGCATAACAGCAATGTTTCACAGCATCTTTCACTGCAATGCAAGAAAAATTATGGATGACACCGGGTTACAATTCAAATCAGTGACATAGAAACAGGTACCTCTAAAATATTTACAAAAAAAAAATTATAAACATAATCTAATAATATTCAAAATTGATAAATGCCATGTCCACTTGCGAGATGCAGAATATTTATAAGTGGAGTGGACGGTTGGTTTACCTATTTTTGGTTTTTTCGTGATGTATTTGAGAACTAAATTTGGAAAGAAATTAAAGTATAAAGCTTGTACCTTCTTTTCGTAAATATAAAATCTACCAATAAATAAGCAAAACTCTACATAACTAAAAATATAAACAATAAATACATTTATAAAAATATAGTACAATATTTCAATAGCAATCAATAACACTACTTAATATAAGCAATATTTCATAATTTGATTATGATTCACAAAAGTACTTAGTGTAAAATGCAATAAAAACTGTACATTCAAACAATACTTATTGGTGAAGCAAACCATATATACACATAATGCGGTATCAAAAAATTTGACACATACACACTAACAAAGGCATAGTAAACTGCTCTTTCCTAATGTTAATGGCCTACAAAGGTATGGCTTATTCGTTTAAAACAAATCCAGCATTGATGGCAAGGGAAAACTAATTGATCCAAACAGTCACTCATTCATTCATTAAAATCTTGGACAAGCACTGACAGAAAAATTAAAACTTTAAAAATTATAATTGTTTAAAAAATTTCGGTACAGTGATGCTTAATAGTATACCTTTGATTTACAATTTATACAGAGTGTCCTCCAATTTATAGCTATTTTGCACAGGGCATAATAGACTACATTCAAATAAATAAAACATCTCAATGCCAGCATTTTATTTGGGCCTCCAAATTGATAACTACTCAAATACAAAAAACAGTGCTATTTTTTATTATTATTTAATAGTTCAGATACACGTTTTTGTTTTTCGGTTATTTAAAAAGTAAAGTAAATCATTAAATTACAATCATTGGACAAATGTTCTATAAAAGGTTTCGTATTTCATGAAAAAGTGTAAGTAAATGTTCATTAAAAAAACTATAAATGTTAAACATATGTTTACGATTTTGTGTAACTGTTACTAATATGTTAAAAAATGTATTAAAAGTGTTTGTACTGGTCCTTGAATTTCCTTAGCAAAAAAAAGTACAATAAAGTGATACCTCCATAAAGTAGACACCTCCCTATGAAGTCCCAGCTTGGTACTCTGTATGTATAATATAAAAAAATTATAAAATATTTAAAATATTAGGGGGAAATTAAACTGAATTTTAAGGTTTTTATAAATTTTTTATGCCTCCAGGAAACTACATCATTCTATAACATTCTGAATACCACTTGTGGAGGCTTACCAAATCAAATTTGGTTGGGTATTATCTTATTTATTTTTGAAGTCCATCATGTCCTGAAAAGCTTAGACCCCTGCAAATGTTCAAAAAGCACTTAATACCATTGCAAACTATTTTTTAATAATATTTTTAAAAACTGATATCTTTAACAGAAGGAAATTAGTACACAAATTATTTTATCTCTACAAAAATAATATAATAACATTTTGTACTTACATTTAGTCACTCAGAGTCATACTTGAATATTGTTTTAGGAAACGTTTTTATTATAACTCTGGCAGGACTAAATATTTATATTAAGAACAAAATTACCACCAAACGATTATCGGGCGAAATTTATAAACTTAACCCCTGAAATCGAAATTCCTAAATGGGAAGGCAAAGCCCACTGTACATATAAAAGCTTATTACATAATTTCATAAGTTACCACCATGACAAGTGGTAGTGTTAAAACAAATGCAACAGATCAAATTTAAAGTCTTTATGCATAGAAGAAGTACGATTTCAACTTATTTACTAACACCGGATTTTTAATAAAACATAATATGTACATAAATGACTGACTTTAAATATGATTTATTGTTAGAAAATCGGCAATTTCTAGGAAAATAGAAAAAATTTTAAAGGTTTGATGTACTTTTGCCCACATATCACAGTACCAAAATCAATAAAAGCTATTAACCCAATGATAACGTTATTGTCGTTACATATATTATGTCTGCTCAGAAACATGACTAGAAAATACAAAGTATATCGGTCCTGCTCTATCCCTTCAAAATTATATGACCCGCTGATAGGTATATTTGATATTCTACTCTCTATGTACTTTAAATACATACTAATTAGACAAATATTATTGAAAGCCCAATTTACGTTATGATTTTACATAAAACTAATTATGTATTATTAGTACAAATTTTAAACATTAGGCGAACATCATTATTATATCCATGCGCCCACTTATTATACTAATTTAAAAAAGGCATTTTAAAAATATTTTCATTATCATATAACTGTGATGTATATTTATAGGATTTACCATTTAGGAAACTTCACCAATTAGAGTAGATACAGGGCCCTATACACAAAAAGAACTTATCAACATTAAGAAGCGTTCATAAAAATTGTTCCTTACTAATGTAACCGAATTCTCAACTACATACATTTATACAATTTAATTATTCGATGTTGGTCCAATCAGATTCTCATAAATTCAAGTATGAATAATCTATCTTTGACTGCTTCGCAAACGCCCGGACGCTTTTTTCACTACACCCTGAGCGAGAGCGTCCTTTTCTTGCATAGCTTCTTCTCCTTTTTCTTCTGTAACCTTGTCCAACTCCGCCATCACTTCTTGAATTGCATTCTCAAGCTGACTATCTAATTTACGACTTCTGTAAGTGTATTTTAATACATTAGTTGTAATATTTTATAGGCGATTTACTAAAACAGTACACAAATGTAGGACGATTATTTAGGTTTAAAAATCTCAAGTACAAAGTAATCTATTTTTCAGCTACACGAAGTTAATTTGAATAAAATAGTGTTTTTCGCTATACCTTTCTCACATTACATGATTTATATGAAAATCGCGGTAATATTTTATAATCTAAGAGACTAATTTGACATTCACAGCATCGTATTTCTATCACCAATGGATAATGAAACAAAACTATTAGTAGTATATCGGTGGTTAACAACCTTAACTGCCACGTGCTTCTCCTAATAGCCCAGTAGAAACCGACACTAAAAGAGGCTAAATTCGCAAAGCATGATGTAGTTCTGATTTTTTGGTATGTTGTGTGGACCACTTAGGGTAGTGTGAATCCAAATTTGCAACTTCGAAAAACTTGTGTTCGCTGCGCACCACGCGAAAAACTGCGATATTTTGGGACTTTTTTGACATTTGGCTCTAAGAGTCATAAACTATGCGTTTTTTCGACAAACAAATCTTAATACGTTTTAAAGTTAATTAAATTTGCAGCAATTTAAGCCCAACCGCAGCTCTATAAACCCTATAGGGACCAAGCCCTTCGAAGATGGTCCATTTTTCCCGAAAATTGACAATTTTAAGTTTTGCCCCCCTTCGGAGCAAAATATTGGCAAAATCGCTCGTCCTATGAGAAAAGTCATTAAAAGTAAAGTTGTAGTACATTTAATTTGCTTTCATTAAAGCAGAGAACGAAGTCTGTGAGACTAATAGTTCACTCACAATCTATATGTTTCACTTGCCTCAAATAATATGTTTTGCTTTGCTACTTGAAACACTATCGGAAATATCACCTTTTAGGTCTAAAAGGACTCTTGGTCCTAGTTTTGGACAATAAACACAGACTGTTTCACTTGCCTCGGATGCGGGGCAAGTGAAACAGTTTTTGTGTGTGAACTTTTTTTGGACTTTTGTCCATTGCAAATGCATCTAGAGTAATATTGTGTTAAATTTATAAATTTAAAATATATAAATCTTTATACTTTTTCTGAACTATACGTTATATTGGCATTATTATAGGACTAACGGTTTAGTCAAGCCAATCGATTTTTGCTAGAAAAAAATAAAATATGTTTCACTTACCCAACCTGAACTTATAGAATTCGTAAAAGTAGAAAACAATCAGGTTTGAAATTAAAAACTTATTGTTTCTTTTTTCTAAAGTACTAGAAACTGGTGCAACGAATGAAATAATGTCGGTTCCGCCGGGAGTCTGTTTTGTGTGTCGGCGGGCACTCGAAGAAGGTGACAGTACAGCCGTAAAAAAACGTGGTATCCAAACGCTAATTACCGCGAGTGTGGAACGTGGTCTCAAGGACAATGAAAAGTTTTTGGAAAAGCTGGATGAAGTCGATGTTCACGATGCTTGTAGAAAGAGATACACCGCTCTACATAATGTTCACGCATGTGCTCGTCGTGGAGGCGATCAAATTCCACAACCCCACCTATCGACCTTAAGAACATCGGTCACAATGAATCTCCAAAGGAAACTTCCCAAGTCACGCAGAAATGAGGTGCACAAAATTGAAACAATGACAGCGAGGGCATCAATGCTCGATGCAGTCAGTCGTCGAGGTGATGAATGGGGACGTCAGATCATCAATCGCCTTGCACCTACTTCTGATCTCGTTGCAGCTGGTGCCAGGTACCATAAATTATGCCACAAGAAGTTGTACAGCCTGCCATCCAGCGTAAGACAGAAGCAATACCCAGAACCCAAAAATGTCCAAGTGCATGGAGTACATATATTCATATCTTGATGACAACAGGGATGAATGCCAGTTTTCCTATATGTATTCAAAGAGATTTGTCTCAATACTTGAAAAATCAATTTTTACCATCTTTTCGTTCTTTCGAGATTGTGAGTGAACTATTAGTCTCACAGCCTTCGTTCTGTGCTTTAATGAAAGCAAATTAAATGTACTACAACTTTACTTTTAATGACTTTTCTCATAGGACGAGCGATTTTGCCAATATTTGGCTCCGAAGGGGAGCAAAACTTAAAATTGTCAATTTTCGGAAAAAATGGACCATCTTCGAAGGGCCACAGCTTGGTCCCTATAGGGTTTATAGAGCTGCGGTTGGGCTTAAATTGCTGCAAATTTAATTAACTTTAAAAAGTACTAAGATTTGTTTGTCGAAAAACGCATAGTTTATGACTTTTAGAGCCAAATGTCAAAAAAGTCCCAAAATATAGCAGTTTTTCGCGTGGTGTGCAGCGAGCACAAGTTTTTCGAAGTTGAAAATTTGGATTCACACTACCCTAAGTGGTCCATACAACATACCAAAAAATCAGAACTACATCATGCTTTGCGAATTTAATGTCGATTTCTACTGGGCTATAAGCAAATATTCGTATGTCAAATCTGATATTTAAAATAGTTTTATGAGATATTTTAAAAAGAATAAATAATAAAATTGTATAGAATACTTCTGTGATATTCCTAAATAATTGATTTTGTAATATTTCTTTCCGTCATTGGAAAGAAATCTTCAGATATATCTAAATAAATGAAAACATATTCAATCTTGCAAAGCAAATATTCATTGGTCAAATGTTTGAAATTTGAAAATTGTTTTGGGCGAGATGTTTAAAATAGAATGAATAATACAATACAATACAATACAATATAGAATACCTCTGCCATATTCCTAAATAATTGATTTTGTAATATTTATGTATATGTATATATTTCAGCTTTACATGTCTTTGAGGCCCAGAGCTTTGTTGGAGATCTTTCTCCACTCCTTTCTATCCTTCGCTAGATTTTCCCAGCCAATTATTCCTAGCTCTTCGAGATCTTCGTTTATACAATCCAGCCACTGTCTTTTCGGTCTGCCTTTCCCGTTTCGTCTTTCTGGTTCTTTTGTAAGGAGTATTCTTGGGATTCTGTATGTCTCCATGCGTATAATGTGCCCTAAGACGACCCTATTTGATTACGTTTATTATGTTTGGCTCTCTATATAGTTCAGTTAGTTCTCTATTTGTTCTGCGTCTCCAGGAGTCCTCTTCATTCACCACGCCGTATATTCTTCTGAGAATTTTTCGTTCAAATATGCACAGTTTATTTATATCCTTTTGCCTTAGAACCCATGATTCACTCCCGAAGGTCACCGTTGGCCTTATAATTGTCTTATACACTTTTACTTTCATTGCACGGAGATATTCTTTGACATTAGGACTTTATTTAACATCGCTGTACTTCTCAGACCACTTGTTATTGTTCCTCTTCCTCTCCTATACTCTTACCACTTTTGCCTTGGCACATGGATACTTTAGGATGGTACCCTCGTTTTCCTACCCCAACTTTTCTGTAGAAAGTTCTCATTTGTAGCTTATTATGTGATTCTTCTTTGCTCTGCAGGTCGTTTTCGCTTCTCTTCTTGCTTCATTATATCTTTCTTGGCTTTCTCTTGTCTCTTTTCCAATCATTTTTACTTTAGCCTCTCTCCTTTTTTCTAGGATTTTTGCGCATTCTTTCCCGAACCAGGGTTTTAGTTCTTGTTGGGCTACCTTCATGATTACTTCTATCGCCGCTCTCCATTCTGTTTCTACTTCTGTAGCTTCGTTTGTATTTCTTAGGTGTTCTTCCATTTGTTGTTTAGATTCTTCTTTTACTTCTTGGTTTTTTAGTTCCTCTGGGTTCCATCTTCTTTTCCCACCTGACTTTTCCACCTTTCTCTTCTGTATCCATTGTTTGAAGTTTATACATACCATATAGTGGTCCGAGTCTGCTTCAGCACCCCTGCAGCTCTTTATATCGTCTATGCAGGTTGTATGGATTTCCTCAATGAGGACATGGTCTATCTGGTTAGTAGTTTTGCCATCTGGACTCCTCCATGTTCCTTTATGAATTTCCTTGTGCTTAAGATATGTTGCCTTTATTGTTAGCTTTTTATCAGCTTCTGCCTGTTATCATTTGTGTTTAGGTGCTTGCTATGCTTTCCGACCATTGGCTTATTTCTTTCTTCTCTTCCCACTTTTGCGTTGAAGTCCCCAAAAACAATATTTATGTCGTATTTTGGTTTTTTTCGTATTCTGTCTCCAATTGTTCGTAGTACTGTTGTTTCTCTTCTTCTTTTTCTTCTGTGGGAGCGTGTGCGTTTATTATACTAATTTGCCGGCACTTCTCTCTGATTCTCCGATAACATAACCTGTTGCTTATTTCCTTAAATTCTACTAGTGCGTTTCTTATTAGGAATTCGTTCTCTAGTCTGTTTTCTAATCCTCCGCTGTTCATTAATGTATAGTTATCTATGTCCATGATTTGGTTTCCTTTAATGTTTGTTTCTTGCACTGCAATAACGTCTATCTCATATCTTTCTAGTTCCTTTGTCAATAGTTTTAGTGCTCCTTTTTCGTTTATGCCTCTTAAATTCCAAGTGGCCATAGTTAATTGCTTACTTGTTTTCTTTCTTATGTTTTTCTCGAAATCCTTTTTCGTTGCCCTTAGTCCGTCCTTCATACTTTTAGTTAGTGATTT
Source organism: Limonius californicus (assembly GCA_014611495.1). Lineage (NCBI taxonomy): Eukaryota > Metazoa > Arthropoda > Insecta > Coleoptera > Elateridae > Limonius > Limonius californicus. The sequence continues at coordinate 37,916 of JABXWE010000888.1, read as the reverse complement.
ATTTGGTATTTTTTTGGATCCCTATCCGCGGTAGATTTTAGACTTCCTCCATTCTCCTCTGACCATTCGTACTTGAGGTCATCAACTTCTAGTCTCCGGTAGCCTACTCGGGTTCTTTTGCCTTTGGATTTTTCTTCTCTGGTTACTTTCCGTATTGCAGCCTGTACAGTTTGTTCCTCTTGGGTCAGGTCGTTATCTATAAATATTCGTTTAGTTCCTAGTTTGGATTTCCGTTTCAAGACTTCTAATTTTTGTTCAAAGTTTCTGAATTTTGCTATTGTAATCTGCTGCTCTTCTTTCCCCACTTTAAAGGCTTCTTCTACATCTGTTTTCACGTCCAATTCCTTTCGTAGAAACGCAGCAATTTCTTGTTTCTTATTTTCTTCATTGAAGCTTGTTTCTATAATAACTAAGTTGCTTTTCTTCTTTTCTTGGTTCCCTAATTTCCTTTTCATTATCCCCATTTCTTTACGTATCTCATTTTTTTATTCCCCATTCCACTTCTTTCCTTAACATTTCTTCTTTAAGGGATCTAATGTCCCCCCCCATGTTTTCATTTGTTCCTTAATAGTTCTTATATCGGTTTTTGTACTTCCGGTATCTTCTCTTATTTCCTTCAACTGTTCAGCCATTCCTTTATCCTTTATCATTCCTAATATTTATATTCCACCTTTAAATAAATCTTAGAGACTTGTTCGTGTAAGTAAGAATATCCCAGACGTAGCAGAATCTTTGAATTTAAAATAGGCAACTTAAATTAAATAATTTCCTAATGGCATCTCAAAGAATCATTACTACTAATATCATTTAATAAAACATAGAAGATAAGTATGCATGTCTGCAAATGTCATTGTGTCTTGGGGGCATACATGTATTGAGATTTAGAATGTCTTCTTAATATATTTTGTTCAGATATATTATTTTGTTAAGGAGCGGGAATGACTCAGTGGTAAGAGAGCCAAGCTTTGGATGTAATAGTCCAAACGCTTCCCGGTTCGAATCTCTCCAGGGTCGGAATATTTCTAATTCCTTGGATGATCGTTACTGGGTCCCGGTCTCCATTTGCCATAGGGATCAAAGTAATGGCACTCCTCGTATTACGGTCGCATTAGAGGAGTAACAAGATCATACACACAAAAAGTTCACCACACACCAGGCAGGTTAAGCATGGTTATGTACCAACACGGTAACCCGCATAGTCGGGCCCTGTTGTATATTGCACAAACTAACTTAGCCTTGTCTCACACCAAAAGCGATGCGCCTCTAACGCCTGTGAAAGCTTCATAATAATAATAATATTGTCTTGTTATGTAAAGTCACAGAGATATTTTGTGTGATAAAAAATATTCTTATGCAATAAAAAATATAATGTTAGTATAATGCGACACAGAATTTTGTATAAAATTCTGTGTTGTCACAGAGAATTCTGGGTGCAAAATTTTGTTCAGATCTGCGTCGTATCGATGCGCAAACGAGCAATATTTAGTGTTCCTTTAATGATTACAGAGGACAGAGAGGTCAATGTTTTATCACATATTTACGCAGCCGCGCCGACGCTAAAAGCCGATGTCCCAGTCCCACTGTAAAAATTTGTATAAAAACTTTTTATACAAATTTGTATACAAACGGTGTGACGTCATGCACCATATAAATATTTTTAAGGTATGTCCCACTGTCAAGTATTTGGTCAAAAGTTTTTATACAAACCCGATCAGCTGTTTGAGGCAACACTGAAAAGTGAGGTTAAAATTGGTTTATTGCGGTTGGCGCTTAAAGTTTTTGCTGTTTTAATTTATGCAATGGAAAGTTTAAATCCGAACCAAAATTTACTGTTAACTGCGCTTACAATAAGTTTGATTGGATATGCATTTATCCAAAAACAAAAAGCCAAAAAAATAAACATAGATGGTGGGTTAGGCCGTGGTTAAAGAAACGAAACCAAGCAAGTGGTCGAGGTGTGCTTTCAATGGTGGAAAGTGAGCTTAAACATGAAGATGAAGATTGGCGCGAGGTTTCGTGCCGCAATTCAAATATCCAGACGGTAGGCGGGCCGTTAACGTCCAATCAAATGCTTGCTTTCGTCCAAATTATAGAAACGGTTCTATTTCAGAAGTTTGTATAATAGTATATTCTTCAACGAGTGTAGAATGCCAGCTATTATTCACAAGGATGAAAATTCTGTCACGAGCCGAAGGCGAGTGACAGAATCATCCGAGTGAATAATAGCTATTCTACACGAGTATGAGACTATACTTTCTCTACGACTATTTCATAGGAAGTTACAATTTTTGGTCTGAATCAGTATTATAAAAATTTTGCTTTAGATGAACGTATATCGGTTCACTAGCCACAACGATTTTATGCCGTGTGTACTGTTTCTGTGATTTCCTCGGCAGTAAATTACACGTCGTTTTCGCGGTTTCCGTTATTTCTGGTGGCAAGCACATCTCAGCGTTTTTGCTGTCTGAATTATTCATACCTAGTTCTTACAGTTTTAACGAATACGAAAATTTAAAACTGTTTTTGACAGTTACTTCAAAAACAAGTGGGAGATCCAAGCGCTAACATGCCACGCCCATTGGATTCTGATTCATTATCCCACCGTTTTTTACAGAATCCAACGGCAATGGAGAATATCTATCATTCTTCAACTAAAAAGGTATATGTAACGAATACATTATATTATCGTCGTAGAGAAACATTTTTTCGCCAACTCGTTTTGGAAAATACAATGGGATTAACATGCCTGCATATATGGTTGCTTGTAACAAGGTATTTAACATATAGTTTTTGTTATTTTGTAATACGTGATGTAATATGTGATTTTTGTATTGTAAATGGACTTACCTGGTCCACTTGAACTTGTAAATCTGACTTTTAACTTTCTGGTTATAATTTCTGTTTTTTAAATTTTGTTTAATTTTTTTCTAAAATGTTGGACTATGCTTAGTGCATATGCAATGCAATTCTAATTGTTTCCATTTTTCGTTGCCTTTTTCCTTTAAGTGTATATCATTTTTTGTATTAATTTTTAGCCCAATATATCGAAATTGGTTTCAATGCAATAAGCTCATCCATTGCATTAATCCATGCCAATAATAAATCCCCTTAATATTTGCTCATTTATTATTGCCTAACATGTACTACATTTTATTACTATGTTTTTCATTTACATTTACGAATGTAATAAAAAATATGTATTGAAAATGTTTTATTCTTTGAATATAAAAATACTATTTTGGATGTACTGACTTTGAATCACGAAATGCAATTATGGTATACAGGGTGTTTCGAAATTCTCGCCCACGGACTGTGGGTTGGTGTTATGCGACAAAAACTAAACAAAAAGTTTCTCTACCATTTTTCCATCAGACCACTATTTTTCGAGCTAACGCGGTTTTAAAAATCTGAAAATTGCAGAAAAAAGTGTTAAATCTCAACTTATGAGTGTTTAATCAGTTGGTTAAACTTAATAATAACAAATTTTTAAAAACAAAAGAAGGTACAAACTATAATTATGACGAGTACGTAATTACATTTGTTCAAAATGTCCGCCTTCTGCTACTAAACAAGCTTCAGCACGTCGTTGGACTGCTGGAACAGAGTTGCGTACCATCTCCGGTGTTATTTCTCGCGCTGCCTGGAACACGCGGTTTTGCAGCTGATTCAGATTGGCCACTGGTGTTTTGTAGACCAACGATTTTAGGTAACCCCATAAAAAGAAGTCGCATGGCGTTAGATCGGGCGAACGAGGCGGCCAAGCAATTGGACCGCCTCTGCCAATCCAGTGATCAGGGAAATAATGGTCGAGGTAGTCACGTACAATTAACGCGAAATGGGAGCCCGCTCCATCGTGCATAAACATCATATTTTGGCGTGCATTTAGAACTACATCATCTAGGAATTCCGGGACATCTTGTTGCATCACCTAATAATCCACCCCATACATTTAAACCGAAGCGGTGTTGGTGATTTCTAATCCTTGTTGAATGTGGATTTTCATTATCCCAAAGGTGCTCGTTGTGTACGTTGAAAATACCATCGCGTTTGAACAAACATTCGTCCGTCCAGAGAATGGAATGTCGGAAATTCAAGTCACGTTCGTGATGATCGAGGTACAATCCGCAAAATCTACGTCGAACTGGACCATCATTATCTTGCAAGTGTTGCACCCTGGTATAGTGATACGGATGCTGTCGGTCACGTTTTAGGGCACGCCACACGCGGATATGATTAATTCCTAATTCTCTGCCAACGCACCTAGTGCTTCTTGAGGAATCATTTCTCATCAAATCAAGAGCTACATCATCATATAGACGCTGACGACCAGCATTTACACGTGGTGGCACCGCAACATTCCCGTTAAACAGAATTCGGTCCTCTAATCTTCTAAAAACTTTAGCATCTGGTAGCCGCCGCAGAGGATGTCGCACCGCGTATAAACGCACCGCTTGCCCTGCTCAATTATTACAAGCCCCAAGTGCCATCAGCATATCGTAATATTCTCGATTTGAATAATTATCGGCCATTATTTCGCAATTTGAATTGTACGATAAGAAAAGGTAAACATCAAACTTTTTACAATAAATTGTTTTGAACTATCTTTTGTTTTCTGACAGTTGTCATGGATTAATTTTAACCACTTGATCAAACATTTAAAATTGTAATTGAAGACCGTTTTCGACCATTTTCAGATTTTTAGCACCGCGGTAGCTCGAAAAATAGTGGTCGGATGGAAAAATGGTAGAGGAACTGTTTGTTTAGTTTTTGTCGCATAACACCATCCCACAGTCCGTGGTAGCGAATTTCGAAACACCCTGTATATTGTAATCTACCATCGGATTTAATATTTGCACCTATTTCTGATGCACCTTGTATTGGCAATTTATGTTCTTTCTTTCACAGTTATACTTCTAATGTGCTTTGTTCGGTTTTATTTAGGACGCATATTTCATACGCATATGTTAGTGTGGGTCTGATTACTGTTTTTTATAGTTTCGTTTTTGCTCTGCACGATAAGTATATTCTATTAAACGGTTTAGGGCACCCGCACAACTCTCACGTTGAATTGACAGTGCGTATGCTTCCACTATTGTACAAATGTCTCTGTTCGTCTATCAGTGATCCTAGCAATATAGAGCATCTATTCTCTAAACTTTTAATGTAATGTCAGTGTCAATATTAAGTGTTATTATATTGTTCCGGTTCTGGTCTTTTATTTGGCAGTATCATGTACTGTATTATTTCTGTATTTATAAGAAGTCTGTTTTTCTTGCTTGGCTTTCCAGTTTTCTTACTAAATATGTTCGATAACTCTGTTTCCGGCTCTGTCATTATAGTTACGTCATCCATAAGCTAGATATTGATTACTTTTTTAATTGTTAAACTATTAACACCGATACATTTTTTAAAGGGTTAAATTAAATAGTATTATACAGGGTTTCCCTGTATGACCCCTTTTTGTGTTTGGAAAATATCTTAGAAATTTCTCTCCACTCTTATGTTATTTGTTGTATGCTCTAGTGTTAGTTATAGTATTTTTTTAGTGTTGTCGGAATTTGAAGAGCTTACATGACTTTATAAATTTTGCTGCATATAGAGTCGTATGCATGTGTAAAGTCAACTAACAGTGCACATACAGGGTGTGTATAAATTAACGAAACAGCTGCACGTGGCGATGTTCTTCGTAAAAGTCTTAGTCGAAAATGTTGTACGATGCTTTCTGTGTTGTCAAGGACCATTTAACAGAAACATACTGCACCCAAATAGGGGTTGGTATTGTGCACGGCAACTAATTACTTATAATAATAACCTACTTATAATTGTTGGAATTGAAAACCATCTGCTTGTAAACATAGTTCCAATTTTCGTGGTATCGTTTGCATTACTCACTCCAGTATTTCTGGTGTAATTTCTAATACAGCCGCGTTAATTCTGTTTCTAACTTCGCCATCGTTTGGTGGAGGCGTAACATAAACTTTTTCTTTAATAAAGCCCCAATCAAGAAAGTTTAAAGGATTGAGATCGGGTGATATCTTAAGCTATAAAATGGGACCACCGCGATCAATCCATTTGTTTGGGAAGTGTTCCTCCAACCACTCTCTTATATTACGGGCAAATTGAGCTGAAGCTTATGCATGTATATCATATTAGGTAGCATGTTCAACGGAATCTCATCAATAACTTGTTCCAAAACTTTGAGGTATTTATCGCAATTAAGACGATTTGTTAGGTAAATTGGTCCATCAACCCTTTGGTTTATTATGTCCAACCATACATTAACGGAAAACCTTTCTTTGGTAAACAGATTCACGAAATTCGTGAGGGTTTTCCAATAGTGAGTATTATGATATTAAATATGCCATCTCTGCTAAACAAGCACGTATAGTTCCAAAGAATACTTCATAAGAAATCACCATTGTCACGAATTCTATTTACAAGTGTGTTGTCAAAATTCAATCAATGTGATATGTTATCATTTTCATAGAGAGAATGAAGTTTGCAGCCATGATATGGAAAGAAGGTTTTCTCGTAAAACCAAATGTACGGTCTTTTTAATACGGATATTAAATGTTGCAGCTAATTACCGGGGCCTCACGGAGGGATCTTCGTGTGTTGCGTCTAAAATTTGTTCCTCCATTTGTATTGTGCGCCGTTGCCTTTGTCGACCAGCGTCCGAATTTTTTTTACAAACAAACCAGTTTCTAGAGCGCGTTGTTCCAGTCTTCAAAATACATTTTCTTTAGGATGCCTTCGGAAACGTTTCCGTTATTCTTGTTCTGCCATGTTAGCATTTCTATTACAGAAACCGTATACCTTCTACATCGGCATACTCATTGAACGTAAAGTTCTTTATAAGTGAACGAAATAAGATAACAAAGAAACACTGAAATGCAAGATTTAATAAAAACTACAAAAATAATCAGAGGTAACAGAATTACATCAATCAAATCGAATTACTTTGATTTTGTAGGGTCAAAAATTGACAATACCATGGGGGGATTACTTACTGTTTTACAATGTTGCAAAAAAAGTTAGAAACAAACTTTTGTGTCAGGAAGGCCACATCTACGGAAAAATAATATTCACAATTCTTCTCTTTTCTAAAATGTAGCTTTTTCTATCAACCGATATTGATTAATAACGCATATTTAAAGACCGGATGTCCAAACTTTGGGGACCTCGTGCAGAAAGCATGGTATAACATTTTAGTATTTGGTTTATCCACTTTAGGTTTATCGATTTTACGAAAAACGTCGCTACGTGTACCCTCTTCGTTAATTTATGCACACCCTGTTATCGACTTTACGATCTCGAAAGTTGGCTGGGACTTGTTCCATGGAGAAGATTTATTCTGTGATTGATCGTCTCTTCTAATGCCACACTGCTATTCTATCTTCCAAAGAGTAGTATCAGTATTTCGTACCTATTAGGTCAGTCTTTTTTTAATTTAATTTCTACTGGTTCAAAAATAGTTAATGCGCGGAACGATAACGTAATGCAGAAACAATCCCTCACCAAACTACACTGAACTAAATGAAACAGCTTTATAATAATGAAAAACCATAAGAAATCAACAATTCTGTCTTCTCTTTCTTTAACCAGCAAGTTGAAACTTCAGGAAGGCACTAGCCGTGTTCCCCCAGCTTACATATATCCAATACACGAGTCTTGCGTCTCTTTGTGCTAATTTGAAATTATCTTTTAACTTAATCTTTGGAATGATTTCACCCGTAACTCAAACAATGGTCCCTCATCTAATAATTAGTTATATAGCCTAACTCTGACACACTTAGAAGCCACTTGAAGGTATCGTTAAATATTGTGAGGGTCCGCCCCGGATCGCTTTTATTTTTGAATATATCTAGCCTTATAGCAATAGTAGTTTCTTCCTATAAATAAGGACGAACCGTTGAAAGTAGGACAATTATTTTATACTCGTTCGTCGAAGCACATCATTTTCAAAATCACCCACGCATTTTCAAAATAGTCTCAACTGTTGCTCCGCGTGATTTTCCCTTAATTCATTTCCTCTTCTCGCCTTCAGTAGAGCGCTCTGGCTTGGCCGGCGCCCCTGGTGGATCTTTCCTCAGCGTTATATCCTTTCCCCGCCTTCAGTAGAGCGCTCTAGCTTGACCGGCGCCCCTGGAGGATTTTTCCTCAGCGCTAGATCCATTCCCCGCCTTTAGTAGAGCGCTCTGGCTTGACCGGCGCCCCTATAGGATTTTCCACCATGTTAGAATCCTTCCTATTTACTCCACGTCATGTTGTGGTGTGCTAAGAACAATATTCCGGGGGGGATTTCCCTAACTCCGACAAGCTAATTTACAAGATATATTACCCTGACTAGGTTTTCTGCAGTTTCCCTAGTCTATACAGGTGAATACCGGGACAAAAGAATAACAAGTCGGCCTGTAGCCGCAGTTTTGGCGTTGAGGTGGTTTTTACACAATAAATGTTTTAATTTTATTTATTATATTATATAAATATATATATATATATATGTATATATATATATATATATATATTATTATATATTATTAAAACGGCATTCTGACTTCAGTAAAATAATAGTCCCATTACGCGTTGACCAGTGCCATATATTTTATCTGAGTTGATGCAGCGATACTTAGTACTGCGAGCAAGTTGCCTGTCGAACAAATGTCTTGGCGAGCATCTTTCCCAGCGGGCAATCGGAAATCGAGCAATCAGTGGCGAGCAACCGGCGGCGAGGAAGTAGCGGCGAGCAAATGGCCTAGAACCCCACATGCGCTGCTGTTTGGTTTCACGCAGCCCATGTATACTATTTACCGACCAATAATAACAGTTTTGCCACACAATTATTGTAAATATGATAATTTGTGTCACCCGAAGATGTTCGAAAAAAAAGGCAACGTCATCGTGAATACTAACCCTCATATCGGCAAGAAATATTACATCTATGCCAGAATTTGTAGGCAAGGGGTGTCACATTCTGAATTTGGGTTTTGTTTTTTTAAGTACTCATAATTTTTAGAAACTTGCCAGTATATTAAATATAAAATGGAAACATGGGAATTATGTTCTAAATAAAATATTTGCAAATTCTCTCCTCGATTCTTCCTGCAGAAGACCACTCTGTTTTTTGCCGTGTGGCACGTAGGGCCGTCTTGCTGATATAACATATCATCAAGATCCATAATTTTCCAATTGGGGCCATAAAATGTTTGTCGACATGTTACTTTTTACGGAAGTGACTCGAACTTCACGTATGTTTTGCAGTTTATCCAAAGTGGACAATGCCGTCTAGGTGCTCAATTACCACGGAAGCTGTACCACGATTTATTTTAAAACTTCGTTTAAAAATTAATATCTTACCTATGCTTTTCGAGAAACAGAGTAATAATTTATATTCCCGTTCAGCGTTTACTAGTGATAATAAGTTAATATCTTTGTTATGACGCATTTTCTGCCAAATTATTAAAAACTTATTAAATCCTGGAATGATCTGGAATGCAGTGCTTTTTAGTGTAACTCAGAATAAAGTTCAATAATTTAAATTATTATTGTTAAATATTTTTTATTTTACTGGAAAAGCAAATGGTAAGTGTAGCAATGTAAGACTGTATACATTGTGTATCCATTACTTTCTGAAATACAGAAGCAGTCACCGATTATGAAATAAAGACTGCACTTAATATCTGTAACTACTAAGTAATTGCGTAAAAGTTTTCAATTAATATGCGAACCAGCCCTGTAATATCCGCGTGGGTCGGTTTAGAAATGATGAGTGCCAGTCATTTGCCAATTTTCCTATTTGCAGTGAAACATGTACTGGTCCAATACATTTAGGGCGAGATTTGAGATAACAGAAAATTCGAAACAAGTGGAAGCCAACAAAGTTATTATATGGATCAATACTAACTTTCTGTAGCTCATATAGTATATAATTCTTGTAAAAACAGTTTGACAGGTGTTTAAGGTTTTATGATTAGGGAGGAGTTGCCCATTATTAATAATTATAAATAACCTTTGCGTTTCTAATTATAATAAATCATTCGCGTTTACTTTTATTGTCATTGTTAAACATACTTTTAAATTTAAAGGTTAATATTTTCGCATGTTTAGTACTTATTGAACGAGCAAGGCGATGCCTATTTTAGGAATGAAACATATTTTACTGTTGATAAGAAACTTTGCCAATAACTGCATACTCAGTTATCTATAAATTATTGCCGCAAAAGGAGAGAATATTTGTTAGCAGAGGAAATCTTCCAGCGTAATAGATCATTTTGTATAACGATAGCTAACATCTGTGCTACTTTCAGCCCCAACGCGAAGATGATATATTAAAGGTGGGTATATGAACATTTTAAAATCAAAAATAAATAAATAAAAGTATAACGTACCACCATGAATCACACATTTCACTTAAAACAATTAAATTTATTAATGCAGCTGTATTTAGATAACAATAAAGTATTTGCTTACACGTAGTAAATTGTATATAACAATTGAATATTTAACATTTATCAGGCAGTCGTCTTCAAATAATGAAAGAAAACATTATATTTCGTGGTAAACAGCCGTATAACACCGCACAGATGCTCAACAAATTGGTTTATGCTTTTTGAATTATTTATGTATCTATTACTATCTTGCTTCCACTGAAAATACATTATAGTATCATCACTCTTGCGGCCATTTGGAAAGAATTTTCTGTTTTACAATTCTCGCTGCCAGTTCAATTTCACACGAACACCTATAACTGATTAATCATCTAATTTTAAACGTTTGCATACGTTTTAAAATAATTTGGTTATTTACATCACTAACGTTATTTATAGAATACCTCTTAAGTTAAAAACATTAACTTGCGAGCTAGGAGTAAGTGCTCACATATTTTAATAAAACTACATCTGAAAACTTTTGTTATGAAAAAACAGATGTCCATCTTCTATGGACTATATAAGAACCGTACCTTTCTTATAGTTGATGAAGCTAGTAAAATATGTGGAAACACTGAACTAATTTTAAAATGTATGTAGACAGATTTTACATCGGCTGTGGAAATTATTTTTAAACCCAAGTGGCTTATACATTATGTTGTGCAAATCGCATTTCAAGCACATGCTGCTGTGTTGCCAGTGATCAGGCTAGGATGACATCGAATGCCAATATAAGCTTTAAAGTATTCATTTCGAACATGCGTTGATCTGTAATGCTAACTGTGATACTGTGCATGATTGAAAAGCGAAAATAAATCAATTTAATTGCCAATACAACACATATTTCGTTAAGATGATCAACAATGTATGTGATAGTTAAAAAACGCCATTGAAGTACTGGAACTTTACAATCAGTGTCACTAATTTCATCCATTTATTATAATTTTTGCTTGTTTGCTGTTTGATAAAGGAAATTTAATGCTATTTGGCTGATCCCTTCTCTAATTTCTAAAGGATTTTATAAAATATTTTTTGGAAAGAAGAGAGTTTAGAAATTGCGTGTCGAACATATTTAGAACGCCAAGAGAGCAACAGAATAGTGGTGATTTATAGTGAATTCGTTATTATTATTTATACTTTTAATTACGTCATTACTATAACAGATGAATGCAGTTTCTGTTTTTTAGATACTATATCAATCACCCACAAAATACTTTGTAGGAGACTTAAGCCTGTCTGTCATAAACTCACTGCGGTTGGCTTTAGATTGTGTCATTTTGGATGCCCTCTCTTATATCTTTGTTGAGCATTTTAAAGTATACAAAGCGCCTACACGTTAACGTGGATATTGAACAACGGAAACTGTAAACACTTTTAATTCAGAGAAGATTTATTAGATAGAATAGCTCAGTGATTCGAAATTGCATTGCGAAAGAGAACTGCAATTAAATATCCAATGTATGGATGATGATAATTAACCCCAGTCCTATAGCATACTGTAACAAATTTTTATTACAAATTTGTTTTATGACGGTTTGTCCAATTGTAGTTTTAGTGTTCGACAGTTACGCCTGTCAGAGGTATAACGGAGCTGCAAAGAACAGAGCTCCATTGGTACAATCTTTACCAAAGGGCCTGAGTTTGAGAAAAGCTCCCGCCTCCAAAAAGCTGACTTGGTAAGGAAAAAAGATTAGTTTAGACAGTCTTGAACTAGTTTTGTTTAGTTAAACACCTAAATTCTAAATTCAGTAACGAACCGAGTCTTTAGTTATTTCCGCGACGAAGTAATTCCCAGTTCTTCTTATAAGTTGCAAGCCACCATTTCAGTTTCTGTCAATTAAAATTATTTCATGAGTTTGTAGTTTATTCCAATAATTAACAGCTAACAACAGACGGATTATTAGGAGCAGATTTTTTCATACATTTAGATGCGTTTTTAGACTTCCAGAGAAATCTTTTGGAGTTTGAAAAATGCAGCGTACCGATGTACAGTTTAGGAAACTTGTATGTGAAGCATGTACACATTGTAACTCAGCGACCGCGTATCAATAGGTGCACGTACTGCAAGATCCAAATTCCAAAGGTCAGGAGAAGTACCTACGCGACGAACGGAGATCTTTCTTTCAGTAGAAGCAGTAATTGTAGTTTAAGCAACTTTAGTAGAAGCGCACCATACGTTAAGGTACTCGGTGAAATTGACGTAAATGTCGATCCTTTGAACCAGTTAAGTGTAAGTTCCATGGGCCCGGAACAAGCGCTAGCCACACAGGTCGAATTTCTGGTTCGTCTCAAAGAGACAGTCGCAATTCCAGGACATCATAGGATAGCGTGCGAAGGACTTCTGGACGCTCGTGTGCGTGCCAGATGGGCTTTAAGTAATTGAACCCTTAAGTTTGAGTATTCACGGAGTTTGATTGAATTGAAGAAATTTTAGATCAAGGAAGAATTTCACACTCAGATTCGCCATATTAGGTTAGGCCATATTAGTTAGTAAAAGTACACCTGATGGAGAGACAAAATTTCGATTCTGTATAGATTTTTGTGGCCTTAATTCAGTTACGATTAGCGATTACTTTCCAATTCCAAGCATCTCTGAAACACTAGATTCACTAGGAGGCGCAGAAACATTTTTTACTTTAGATTTGACGAAAGGGTTTTGGCAAGTTGAAATTGAATCTCAAGATCGCCAGAAAACTGGATTTTCCGTTCCATGGGGACATTTTCATTGCAACCGCATGCCTTTTGGTTTAGTAAATAGTCCAAGTACTTGGCAACGACTTATGTATGCAGTCTTAGCAGGAATTTCGGATGAACACTGTTTCGTTTATGTGGACGACATCATATGTTTTAGCTCCGGCAAAATCGACGAACACATTTATAAATTAAGGTTAATTTTTGATAGGTTAAGATTTGCCAATTTAAAACTTAATCTCACCACTGCCACCAGTGTAACAGGACGCCAGGGGAGGCTTGGTTTTGATTTTACCCCTGGTTCTTATAACTTCTGCTTATACCTAATTAAACTAATTTAGCCTGCCCGAGCGGTAAGGAGGCTGCTAACCATTAGTACACCTTAGTGTTTTATTCGTTTTAACTGCGCCGTTAAAAAGTCTATAGTTTTATGTAAACAAAGTGTTGCATCTACCTTTGGGGCGACCACAACAAGCTCAAAGTAAGTCATTAGTTTCTATATAACACCAAGGTTTACTAATGGTTAGCAGCCTCCTTACCGCTCGGGCAGGCTAAATTAGTTTAATTAGATATAAGCTGAGGTTGTAAGGACCAGGGGTAAAATCAAAACCAAGCCTCCCCTGGCGTCCTGTTACAATACGAGACTAATGCACTGACATATATCTATAATATATATTGTTGTGATACCTCCCACCTTAATACGTTGAGCAACCAAAGAAAGAAATTACTGAGATAATTAACTTAATTCCAAGATAAAATAACGTATTAAAATCAATGAAGGTAATTCACATCCAATACCACGACTATAAGAGACTCCCAGGGTAATATGCTTTATCACGGACTTGAAACATACTATGAAACTGTTTAATTTAGACAAAGTAATAAATGTTCAATAATTATTGTAAATGAAGTCTGAATTTACAACCCATTACATAAATGTTCCCTGGTTTTATAAATTTTAAAATTACTGATTAAAGATATGATAAACACAACTGAATCTTCTCGAATATCGTCAAAACTTTGGTTTAATGTATCATCAACCTTCTTCGACGCCACAAAAATAAATCACTAACCTCTTTCTTCAGTAGATCTTACCAAACAGAACCAGAACACTCCTACCAGCTGTCCAGAACTTTATTAACCTCCACCTCGGCTCCGACTGGAACTCTTTCCAATATTATCTTCGTACCCAAACTTGCAGACATTTAATTTTACTTCCGCACCTACTCAGTTCTCCTGGATATAAATTGTTGTTAAACTTCCACAAGAAATTATTCTTGTTTAAGAACCAATTCTAAAATGCATTCACTGTTCATTAGAAACTTTATTCTCCAGCTTATAAAAAACTTTTATAATCTTCTACGTAGAAAAACACATCGAGTAGCTTATTCCAAAACTTTACACTATGTCCATTTAAACACCCCTTTATATTTTTCTCAATTTCTCACCTCCACACCCCAACATGATTACACAGCAATATGTATATACAGTTTGCTGACTTTGAATACGCCCCCTAGCGAAAATACATGCGTTCGTGAAATTCTTCAGTTTCTTGCTCCCCAAGTTCTTCTTCTTCTTCTTCCCCCTTTATTTAGGAAAGCGCCTGTTTTTCTTTAACGTTAGCCTTGTTCATGTTTGGTCAGGGTGTTTCCACCGATGTTGTGACCCAGCTCTGTTTCCATCGTTTAGGTGGTCGTCCTACTCTTCTTTTGCCATGTGGGGTATTGTCTCTAGCTATTATTGGTAATCGATTAGGTCCGTTCTGTCCACATGAGCGTTCCATTCCTTCCTTCTACTATTTATAAATTTTCGGATGTTCTGGATGTTGCATTGTTGGCGTATTTCCCGACTTGGAATTCTATCTCTTAATGTTTTTCCAGCTATTGTTCTTAGTGTTCTCATTTCTGTTGTTTCTAGTTGTGTTGTTCTAGTGGTATCGGCTCGAGTTTTCGCTGCATATATGAGTATCGGCCTCAAGGCACCTGTATTATTTTTGTTTTATTTTCTACGGAGATGTACTTATTTCTCCATATGACGTCCCTTAAACATATTACAGCACCTTTATTTGTTTGGTGTTTTACTTCTTTATATTTGTCCCGTGTGCTTGATATGTTCATGCCTAGGTATTTGAATTCCATGACTTGCTGTATGATGGTTCCTTCTATCTCTAATTTGCATCGTAAGGGTTCTCGAGAGATTGTCAGACATTTTGTTTTTTTTTTAGAGACTTCCATGTTTAATGCTCTTGATGTCGTTACAAGTTGGTATAACATTCGTTGTAGATCATCTTCATTTTTAGCAGTTAAAATGACGTCATCGGCGTAGCATATTATTTTGATTTCTTTTTCTCCCATTTTATATCCTTTTTTATTTTTTACGCTATCTATAACCTTGTCCATTATTACATTGAATAGCAAGTTGAAAAAGCCTATTGGAAATAAGGGGTACGTCGAAAGGGCGTGAATTTTTTAAAGCCTACATCAACATTTTATTTTTCTAATAAAACGGTAAATTTGAAATTTAGAATTAATTTATAAATGTGGTGTAATAATACCGACTTAGTTCAGGCGCGAAGTGCGCCGATGTGGCGTAGTGGTTGAAGATCTGTTCTGTGAAACGAATTTCAGGAGTCTGAATTTTCAATCCTTTATTATGTTTTTCTCCAGAACTATATAAGAATTCACTTCATTTTTGTATCATGAAAAATTTATAATTACTTATAATACTTTATACATTATCTTCTAAGCGCTGAAATAGGTATAGAACAGTTAAATTTACAATAATAAAATTTTCGTACAAAACTAATTGGGAAAAAATTATACCTAATGTAGCATTCGAACTCCCTAAGTTCGCTTTACAAAACAGATCTTTAACCATCATACCACGCCGGCGCAATTCGCGTGTCCGCTTAGGCAGTATTACTAGAACAGGTCATAGTTCAAAACCGTTTGTTAATGTTAGTAGTGTTTGTAAGCAACACATTAATAAGTTTCTGCCGTTTGAATTTGATTTTGAATTCTAAAACTTCGATTTTGATATGGCGTTTGATATTGAAAATTCGTCCAAGTTTGATCAGCGTGCGGCCCTACAATCTTTTCGCGCTGTGGGTGTGCAGCCGCTGCATATTCATACGTGAATGCAAGCAGTGTATGGAAATGCATGTACTGCGTACCCAACTGTGAAGAAATGGTGTCCAAAATTTAAGAATAGGAAAGAGGGGGCTATGGATGACCCGCGACCAGGTGCACGGTGTACTGCATTAACAGAAAACAATATAGCATGTGTGGAAGGCCTTATTAGAGAAAATCGTCAAATTTCAATTAAAGAAAATTCAGAAATTGTTGGTGGAGTATAGGATCTGTCCATAGTATTGTTCGTAGTCTGGGTTACAGCCAAGTTTGTTCGCAATTGATTCCTCGTCTCTTGTCTAATAAACAATAATGCTTGCGAATGGGCTTACCTCTGCAACACCTCACAAACTATAGGCAAAATGGTGATGACTGTCTCCTGTCAATAGTTGCTGGCGACGAAACTTGGTGCCATTACCACGAGCCATCCAGTAAGTTATCATCGATACAGTGGAAACATTCAAGTTCACCACCACCGAAGAAGTTTAAACCACAACCTTCTGCAGGCAAGATGATGTTAACATATTTTTTCGACCATGAAGGACCCTTGTTGATAGAGTTTAAGGAACCTGGAGTAAGTGTCAATGCAAACTTGTACAATGAAACATTGAACAAGCTTCATCTAGCATTAAGACAGAAACGTGCAGGAAATCTTACACGTGGGGTCATTTTGTTGCACTACAATGCTAGGCCTCATGCTGTGAATGTGATAACAGAAAATCTTCAACGAACGAAGGGTTTTAGGGCATCTACCCTATAGCCCGGATCTATCACCTTGCGATTTCTATATTTCTGCACCGCTGAAAAAGGCGTTAAAAGGTCGACATTTTGGGTCTGACGTAGAAGTACAGATAGCTGTGGAAGACTTCTTCAATCAGCAGCCACACGAATTCTATGAGCAGGGTATACATCGGTTAGTAAAACAGTGGGATAGGGGCCTTAACTGTGACGGTAATTACCTGCAATTAAATTGTTGAATACATTTTTTATAAAACAAATATGGGTTTCAATTGAACGCACCTAGTATATCACAACGATAAGAGCCTCGAGAAGTAGAATCTGTTGGTCAAACCGCTACTGTCTACGACATTTAAAGTAAGATCATAAACAAAAGGACAAGAACTGCATAATCAGTATCAGCTGAGTTCGCAACAGGAATGCAATTAATTATTAAATATGCTAACTAATTGGCAACAGAAAGTTGCGTTATCCCAGCTAGTACAACTACTTTTAGGTACACAAATCGAAGCACTTTGTAAACAAATAGATACTGCGCACAAACTCCAGTAATACTTAATAATATGGATAGTTTTTGTTCTAACTGGGCGTCAAGATGGAGGAAGCCAGAAGATTGACTTACGACGGTCGATGTCCCCAAGGACAATAAACAAAAGGAGAAGAGATAGCTGGGCTGGAGTCACTGGGCTTCATTAATGATGGGTTAGTTTGCACAATATCTCATCATATATCGCAATCTAAATTGTTTCTAAAATATCAGGAAAAATACCCACTAGATGTTTTAAACGCCAAAAGTGGTCAAATGCAGCACAGAGTCATTTTCGGAACGATCTAACGTCACGGAAACGTTAAAAAATGTAAGGGAATTAATTTTCTCCACATCAAACAATAACGGAAACCACGCCGTATTCTTCACTATATTATTGACTCTTTTATGCAGACTATCCGACTTAATTGTCGATTTTTATTAGGAGAAACACAATATACGGTAAATTTATGAAAGTAATTCTACTTTCACCCAGTACAAATCTGTCGGTTTTAAGAAAACGACCCAGCGATGGTTTCTCCGGACGTTATTTTGGAAGAATGCCCCCCAATGAGAGCAACGGTCACAAGATGCACTATTTAAGAATTAAAGTAATGGAAAGATTCTACTAAGCATTCAAATTCGAACACAGGAATATTACACTGTAACATAGAGCAATAATTTATTCCTCTATGACTGTAATAAACTTTTAAATAACAAAAAGTAATGATTTTGGAATCTTTTTCAGAAGCAGAGTAGTGCTAATAAGCGATTTCTTTGTTTGTATTGTACGTATTTTTAGTTAAGGCATTAAAACATTACTAAATCCTAGATTGATTTAATAGCCAATATTCTTTTATCGCGAAGATAGCATAGCAATGGTATTACTGTCCTAATTATTACTGAGAACGGTACTTTTTATTGAATGCAGAAAAACTTCGATGAATTGAAATCATTATTACCTAGCAGTTAAAGAATTTGTATTCATATTTTCAGCTTTCACATTACGATGTTTAAAAAATTTATTTAAATACTTTTTAGAAATTCCAAACCTGTTGCCTTCTACTTACTAACCTGGCTTTGGGGTTTCACGATTTAGAATTATCACTATTGTGCAGCTTCTTGTAAAGACTAAAAACACTACCGTATGTTTCACTAATGCTTAGTTTTAAAGTTTTGAGTAAATTCTGCAGTTGGCGCCACTCCTGGCTGTATCTAGGGAGTTATCACCGTATTACGTTTGTATTCCAAGTGTAGTTGAAAGAAACATCTTCTCAAACATATGATTTTTTAAATTTCATGTTTATGCTATAACTGTTTAATGAATGTATTATAGATTAAAATTTAAAACAAGTTCTGGATTATTCAAAACATCAATACCTACCATTTCTACGAAACAAAACAGAGTACCTAAGTAACTACACTGAGAATTCTGAGTGGACGTGCAGAGAAGCAAGATAGCAATTAATAATTGGATCTGATGAGTGAAAATTAGATTAAGAGATGTTCAGTTATTTTAGGTTAACAATCAAGCAGCTAATTAGTGATTAAACTGCTACTTGCTCCACCTTAATCAAGAAAAAATACACAATTATCTTACATTTACATATGTTGTTAATTGCTATCCACCATCAACTGTTATAAAAGTATATTAACTAAAACCACCTTTAAGTCCTAAGTATTTTATAGTCTTTGCTTTTGGTAATTAACTTTTTGACATGTTACAAATATATTTCAAACCTTTTAGCGAAAAGATTTGTTACAGAATCTTGTAACATTCATAAATAATATTATATTCTTTGTAGTAGAGATTCTTGTTTTGAAAATTACGTACCACATGTGTGAATGAAATTAATGATGCCGAGTTCCAAGTAATGCTACGTCACGCAGTGTCTTTTTAAGTAACAGCTCCCCCAAAACATTGACCCAAATAAATTGCTTAATAGAGCCGCAGTTATGTGAGAATGTGGAACGCATTTTGAATATGAATTGCTTTCTAAAAGATTAATGATATTCAATGTATTTTTGTCAAATGCACTACGGCATCATTTATAACACTGCATAAATATATGTCATGCTTGAATACATACTGCACGATTGCAAATAGTACATTTTTTTCCCAAACCTCATCTGAATGAAGTGCGTTGTAGCAAATTTGCCCGAGTAAGAGATTCGTAAAACATGCTAATCTACCACTTATAATTTACCCACAATTTTGAACGTCATATTTAAATTAATTTACATCCTTTCTACCAACATGCAGCTGTTTTCGTTCTTTACTTTTTCCCCTTATATAATTGCATTTTTGTTTATCTTGATGCCGTCCTGCCAAAGCTTAGGTTTTCCCGGTTTCCTGCGGTTACAAATTGCAATACTTTGAGATAAATTATGGAGCAATAATTTTTACCTGCTTTCTGTTTTGCTTCCTTCTTCTACGTTACTCTTATTCCACGTATTATTAATTTCAGTTAAATTGAAATACGATTCCCTTCGGAATATGATTGTAAACATGGAAAACTTGAATAAAAACGCTGGGCATTATCTACAAACTTATTTATTTTTAAATTTATTCCATTATATTTCCAACTACTACTTCGTACAATCAGCATTATGTAATATGTAATACATTCAGATCCACCAGATTCTCACGCGCTAGATAATTGAATTGCCAATATTCACAACCATAAGAAAAGCACGTGTGGTTAACGCGTCATTTCAATTTCTCCAATTGTATCTTCAACCGTTACAGAACGTAAATATTTAGTCAAATTTTTTAATATGCGAGGTTCGTAAATGTTCAGGAGAAACCAAGTAGGCTAAGCAAATTTTTTAATGGTAATGAATGATGTAGCATATTGACCTAAAATAATTTACAAGCACATATAAAAGGAAGATTATAAACTATTAGCAGTTGCTGGAAATAAGGCAATTACCATTCTTAGCAATTGTCTACTACCCTTCTTTTTGGTGATGTCAAGCAGCTAGGTGTACCGATTTGGGGTTTCTTAGAATTATTTGAAGTCAAGGACGGTATATGATTAAAGAACTTGCGAAACTGCAAAGTGGAAAACTAGTATCATCGTTATTTAAAAAGGGAAGAAACAAGACACCAAGGAGCAGCACCGCAAAAAATGTAAATGAAGACAATCCTGCAATAAATACATTACACATACAATACGTTTATAGAAAGAAATGAGGAGTAACATGGATTTCGCTCTAATTGCTAAACAACAGATGCTATTTTCATAATCCGGCAAATAGCCGAAAAAGCAATTGAGTTTTCCACACCATCACATATGTGCTTTGTAGATCTAACAAAGACATTCGATCGAATGCGGCATCAGACGATGAACATTCTGACAGAAACAAATTTATCAATAGAGATATATATATATATATATATATATATATATATATATATACATACAGCTTATTCGATATATTAACAAGAATAGAAGAAATAAAATATACAACAGGAATAGACAAGAGGATTATTTGAGCAAAGTATGATTTAATCTTATAATGCAGAAAATCATTGAAAGTACCAAACAACTGTCAGGGTGACGAAAGAATTAATAGTGTGGTTTATGCACATGCATAACGTTTACACACATTGGTAACAACGGCAAGATTTTATAATAAGATTGGAAACACCAAACGCTATGATACGTTACAAACTGGAACTGGAGGAAAAAATGATGTGTTTTATACATTTTGGATGTAGAAATATAGAGTGAACGCAATCTCTATAAAGAACAAAAGGTCAAGCAGCGCATGGAACAAGTGCAGCTAAATACTTGCGAAATGTGACATGGAAGAATATATATCTACTTTTGTTTATCTTTCCTTAATAAATTGTGGTATTTCCGCTTGCTAGTTTTAGGTCTCTTTGAGCTCCTTGGGCTCTCCTTCCATCTAGCCTCGCTAATTGCCATGATTTTGATTTCATATGTTTGCATTTCTCTAGGCATTTGTTGTGCCCTACTTATATCCGCCATTGTTCTTACATTCCACGTTCCAATGTAAAGTCTTATTCTACTATCTATTTCTGCCTTACTACTGTTTAGACGGGGTAGCCTTTTCTTCTTCTTATGCGTATTCTTATTATCAGTGTCCATTTTCTGATTTTTATAATAAACTTTAGTTTCACGTCCATACTCAGATATCTTGAATTCGTCGCGGTCGTCGTCTGTTGTATCCTCCTTCAAATCTTTACTTACGCGTGTTTTGCTATTGCCAATGTTTGTTAGCTTTCTTACTTTTCCGTCTCCCTTTTCCAAAGGGGGCCGTTCGCCTGTGGTTTTTCCTTTTTTCTTTTCCAGTTGTTCTTCGATATTACTTGCTTCCTCTACTTTACTTTTGTCATAAAGTATGTCATCTGCTTCGTGGTTGGTTATTTTCTCTAATGTGTAAGCGTCCCCGTTTATTATCAGTTTATTGTATGTAAGGTTTCTCCCTTGCAGTTCTCATGTAAGGCACAGGATTTTCCTTTGTTCCTGTACTTCTACACACTGCCCATCAAATTAAATTATTAGGAAACTAATTCGGAAGAAGATTTTCGGGTTTCAAGAAACGTGAAAATCAATTTCACCTATTTGCTTCTCCTCTATCGATTAATGTTAAAATTGTTGATAATATTTTACAACTAGAATTAATAGAAATTCAGTGTGATTCCGTATTGACACAAAAATATGGATATGGGGAATTCAAATTTTTATCATCATTGATGAGTTGACCGATTTCCCAATGTGTTATGTGCAATTCGGTAGCACATATTTGTGCGAACAACTATTTTCAACTAAAAAAAAATAACGAAATTGCAAGAAGATCTAGATTAACAGACCAGCATGTACAATCAACCATAAAAATAACTAGAGTACAACTAATTCAACCAAATTTTGAAGATATGGATAATGAAAAACGATACCAAGCTTCTTAATAATAATATTACATAATTTTATTTAAATAGTGTGAAATTGAAAAGAACTTTATTTTGTACAAGTAACTACAATGTTAATAATAACAAATCTGCTTCCTCTTTATTTCTAGTTTTCTTTCGTAATCCGCACCCCTTCCGCACCCGGCCTGTAGTATAATACTTAATGTGGCCCTTGGTGGTAAACGAGTGTGACATGCCTGGTGTAGAAATACGCGCTAATAGAAGGCAAACCAAACCACTATTGAGTACTAAACTTACAAAATTAAGAATAAAGGATATGAATCTTAGTAATAATGAACGCACGAGTACTTGCAGGCCCCAATAAGACATGCTGGATTACATGCAGGTAAAAGTATATATGAGCAGAAGAATAATTACAGAACATAGTGAACCTAAAATTTATCTTCTATAACTGTATTTTAGAAATAGTGATCAAAATTAGTAGATGACGATTCGGCCTATCCTGTGTCATCGTTTATTACTGTTAAAATACAAGACAGTTTGAATTTTGGAATATAAGTTACGTTGTCGGCTACGCATGAGCAGATTATAGACAACCTACATTTTTTAAAGAAAGCTGTACACTTGTTTAAGGGAACTTGTGTATGTGTTTCTATACCATGGAAACTACGGTAAATTTTGTGAAACGATAGAGTTTTAAAACTAGTGCATGTTAGTAGGACAATTTAAACACAGCAAATTTGTTCATAATAATGAGGTGTAATTTGTAGGTAGAGGGCGAAGTTCGAGGGCTACAAAGCACCAAAGGAAAAATAGTATTTCTCTCTTGAGTGTATACCTATTTTTTCCACAGCCGAAATAAGATTATAATCGAAAAAAGTTGTTTTCTAAAACCTAATTTATTGACATTTTAATTGCTTGTTTGCTAGCTTTGAAAGAGTGAGATCTAGGACGCGGTTTTCCAAGCATCTCTATGCACTTAGGCCATATGGCCCATTGTACACTCTAACTAAGAATTTTGCAATCTGGAGTAATTCCAACTCCAGTAGTGATTTTTAACGTGTCACACATCGCAGTGGCACGGAACCTACGGCTTTACTTCTTATCCGACAGAAGGCGCATTTTCAGATTTTTCCCCACTAGAAAAATCTCGCCGACCTCAGCCAGGTTCGAACCCGCGTCCCGAGGATCTAAAGGCAAATGCGCTAACCACTAGACCACCGAGGCCGGCTGAGATTTTAATTAAAATTTCCTTATTTTAAAACTCTTAGCAGTCTTTGATAAAATTTACATTTAAATACTCAATGCCATGGCAACTATGAAAAATTATGTAAACAAGTTCTTGTTTACGTTCGACTGTCTTGTAATTTTGTGCGTTTTTGTGGAAGGTGGAAGTACTAGAATAATTGCAAGAAATTGTCGAAACCGCTGCTGCTGTATTTGAAAATTGGTTGCCTGCAAAATCAAAGAAATTGTACAACTTGGCCTACAAGAATTTCAAAATATGGTGCACAGAGAACAATGTAGAAAGCATTACCGAGAACGTTTTGCTGGTATTCTTCGGTGAAAAGGCCGTAACGTAACTTCGTCTTTATGCACGCAATATTTAATGATCAAGGCTTGTATGGGTATCTATGACAATGTAGACATAAGCAGATTTCCAAAATTAATCGATTTTTTAAAAGAATTTCAGAAGGCTTTTAGCCAAAAAAATCAAAACTTTTAACGAGCGAAAATGTGGTTACTTATTTAGCGGAAGCAGATGATAATGAGCATCTCATGATAAAGGTAAAAATTTACATAAATAGTAAAATAATACCGAGTATTAACATTTTTTTTTATTTTTAGGTAGCACTAATTTTGGGAATTGCTGGAGCATTCCGTACAGAAGAATTGACCAATTTATCCGTAAACAACATTCAAGACGTAGGCTCTTCCTTGATAATCCGTATCCCTAACACAAAGAACAAGCTACCAAGAAAGTTTGTGGTTACAGAACAAGACAATATTGTGTTAGCTTATCTCCTAAATATGCAAAACTAAGTCCTTCTCACACCAATCATTGTCGGTATTTTTGTATTATAAATCTGGGAAATGTACACTACAGGTAGTTGGAAAAAATGAGCTTGCAAATGTACCAATTAAGATTGCTACTTTTCTAAATTTACCAGATGCAGCCTTGAATACTGGCCATTGTCTGCAAAGATCATCGGCTACTTAGCTGGCCGACGTAGGAGCAGATATAATTACCATAAAGCGTCATGGGGGATGGCGTTCGACAGCCGTTGCAGAAGGTTATATTGAAGATTCCATTGAGAACAAGACAACCATTGCGAACAAAGTGTTGCAGGGTACAAGTAGTGTGAAGCATGTTCTGAAGGACACAGTAAATTAAATTCAAATGTAAATAAAAATTATAATTTCGATGTTATACCACACAACTCCTTAGGGAGAATTTTGGACGGAATAATTCATGATTTCCGTCAAGAATTTGATGTCATAGAAATCAACAAATACTCCCGGCTGTGGAAAAATATTATTACTTAATATTTTATTGTCTATGCTCACAATATATAGATTGTCCGCAGTAAAGATATACTTAAAGTACATTTTTATGGAACAATGTTGTAAGGTGTGAAAGTAGAGTGATGATCAGTATTAGAAGGTTGTCCTTATAGGGATGTTTTACTGCAGCATCTTCATACTAGTCCATGTGCGTCTACCGCAGGACCTACGCCTTCCTTAACTGTTTCATATGTTCCTTTGCGGTGCTACTCCGATTCAATTAGTTCTTATAAAATGTATTAACCTATTAACTCATCTCGTTGGTGGTGGTTCTTTTAATCTCTGGTTGGATCTTGGTCTCCACAATTCTTGGATTATCCTCTTTGCGCAATGTGTTTCGTCCAGTTCCACTTAATCGATGGTATACGTCGCATAATGTCGTTTAACGTAGTCTATTTCCTGATCTATTCATTTTTCTACAGATTTCTTAAGGATATGCTTGCCATACTTTCTGTTTTTTTCAGAAAAATTATATTACGTTGGAGTGTTCGGTATTTTACTTCAAATGTTGTGTCTAGCTTATCGAATGTCTAGGTTATTTTATCTATTTTTAATATTCTGTTATATTATCGTAGGGCGATCCTACTACTACTGGAAATTGACATTTCCACTACATACATTAGTCCATGTGTTCGGATATGAATCAGAGAAGATTCCTAAACTGGAACTGCCATTTTACAAACGCTTGCAGTTTTAATGTGTGCAATCTACTTTTGTTTGCATTTTTGATTACACTAATTAGATTGTCATCTAAATCTTCAATAGCGAATACCGTATAAAAATGTGTTGAAATGCCTTATATGTCAGAAATGTTGTTGTGTAGTGTTGTTTGTTAGATAATTGCATACACCACATGCTTTTTAGTTGCTCTATAGATATTAATAATGCTTGAGTTTTTGTGTCAAAAAAGTTACATAATTCGCGTGTTCATTTTAATACAAAAGCATTTATTCAGAGCCAGAAACCCCACTATGCTCAGATGCACTTTAAAAAACTAATTAAAACTTTCATAAAATGTAATTTATTTGAATTAAATATGACCAACAAAACTGTAACACCAAAGCTCGGCGACAGCTGTAAAAATCTGCGCTACGTATTTATTTCCATGATACGCTAAATTCCTTACTAAATAAATTGCAACTGCAAGAGGACATATAAAAAAATTTGTAATTCTTGCAAATAATTTAGAATTTTATTCAGATTCGCCGCAAAACTACATATTATTCATTGTATTGATCACATATATAAACTGACCAGCAATTATACAGGGTGTCTCAGAAAGAATGGGCCAGCGTTTAGTCATAGATTCTTTAGGTTAAAATAAACCGATTAAACCTAATATACCTTAGACAGAAAGTCCTTCCTTAAGAAGTTATAGAGCCTTAAAGTTCAATTTTTTATTTCTTCTTTTCATTGTAATTTCCATAAATCTAAAGATATTTCTTTCAAATTTGGTACACATACTTACCATTATGTGGTACAGTAATATAATTATTTTCATTAACCAGACTTGACCGTAAGATGCACTTAACCTACCACTGAAATTTTATTTTAGCTCTAATTTTGTTATTAGTAGAAAGTTTTAAAATTTTATTTTATTTTCTGAAAGAGAATTAAAAAATACAATAATAATGTACTCTTAGTCCATACGCGTAAAGGCAACCGTTTGCCTTAAAATGCTTGTCCCAAGTTTTGGGTTGTTGTTACG
This sequence comes from Limonius californicus, assembly GCA_014611495.1. Classification (NCBI taxonomy): domain Eukaryota; kingdom Metazoa; phylum Arthropoda; class Insecta; order Coleoptera; family Elateridae; genus Limonius; species Limonius californicus. The sequence continues at coordinate 11,233 of JABXWE010000888.1, read as the reverse complement.
AAGTGCAATTATCAGGTAGCCATGATCTCAAAAACAATGGGTAGTGCTTGTGACCTACAGTAAAGAACAATACTAAGTCAATTAAATACTTTGGTGTTACAGAAATTGAATTTTTAATTTCTGTTTTGTGTTTACGAAAATGCAGCGACGTTCGTTATGTCGAGGCATTTTCGTAAATGAAACAGAAATTAAAAATACTATTTCTATAACACCAAAGTATTTAATTGACTTAGCATTGTTCTTTACTGAAGGTCACAAGCACTACCCATTGTTTTTGCGATCATGGCTACCTGATAATTGCACTTCGTAACGACAACCCAAAACTTGGGACAAGCATTTTAAGGCAAACGGTTGCTTCTACGTGTATGAACTAAGAGTACCTTATTTTTGTACTTTTTAATTCTCTTTCAGAAAATAACATAAAATTTTAAAATGTTCTACTAATAACAAAGTTAGAGCCAATATAAGATTTCAGTGGTAAGTTAAGTGCCTCTTACAGTCAAGTCTGGTTAATGAAAATAATTCTATTACTGTACCACATAATGGTAAGTATGTGTGCCAAATTTGAAAGAAATATCTTTAGATTTATGGAAATTACAATAAAAAGAAGAAATAAAAAATTGAACTTTAAGGCTCTATAACTTCTTAAGGAAGGACTTTCTGCCTAAGGTACATTAAGTTTAATCGGTTTATTTTAACCTAAAGGATCTATCACTAAACGCTGGCCCATTCTTTCTGAGACACCCTGTATTGTAAGCAAATTATACGCGTTCCTGGTCTATTTTCGGTAAGATCAAATTTTCATTGTTTTAGATTTTAGTTCTAAAACCCTTTTGGATAAGCTAATATATAAAAACAGAAAATAACAGTAACAGATATTAATGCATTTCGAAATGTAAATAAAATTTTCAGGTACTAAGGCTCTAAGTAGGATAAAAGAATTTGCAAAGTTGCTCAAACCTATCTGTTGTTGAGTCATATTTTGGATATTCTCATGCTTTCCTAGGATTTATGACATTTCGCCAAATGTCCAAAGTAAGAGTAAGGCCAAAACGACGACCAGTGTTAAGCGACACCACATAACTTAACGTTAAATACGAAATCGGCCGAATCTTAGGTGTTCATTACTATTACTGTTTCATAATTAATCCTTGTTAATTCAGATCAAAGCGGAGAAACGAGATCATGACCAAAACGCCAACAATCCAAAATGCCGAATTGTCGTAAGGGACATTTTGCCGACTCCGGCCATAACGTCGAAATAAGACCAAGACCAAAACGCAGAACTCTCGTAATGGGCACATAGTCGACCACAATCAAAATGGCGAAATAGTAACTGTGTATATTTTAACAAGGTGCATTAAAATTGTCAAGCAAAGCATCACTACGTTTTTATTATCAAATATCTAGGGTGATGCGCTACTATTAAGATGTGGAAAATGTCAAATAATTTGTTCTCTCTTGTAATGGAACAATGCATTTAAAAACAGTTTAGAAATACAAATATAAGAAGACAAGAATATTTATTATCATATATTTATAATGCACCAAACTTTTTAAGCATTTAAAAATATAACAGTAACGGATCCAACTTTAAACGTTCAGAAGTAGAGAAATCAATCTACCTAAGTTTTCTATTAAGGCGTTAATTAATCCTGTCAATGTGATTTGCTGATCTGAGTTATTTTAGACAAGAAAGTTTCAAAAGATACATTGACCCTTTCTAAAAGTAGATTTACCTCGGCAGAAGAGGATAATCAATGACTTTCAAGTGTTTTAGTAGCCCAAAGAGCTGCTCTGCGAAGGTAGGATAAATTTCAATTTAAAGTTTAGAAGTTCTGGCAGTTCAGTTTATGAATCAAGGTCTAGTTATTTGCTTTAAACATACATCTTCGAGTAATGCACGAGCTGTTACTAATCCAATTCTCCTTATAGCAAATTTCAATTCCTATCTCCTTTTTTTTTCTCGTAAATTGTATTGTATAATTTTGGTGCTAGATCTACGCTCGACATAATAGAAAACATTATCATTTTTATGATTTCTTTTAAATTAAAATAGAAAGAAAAGAGATTTATTACATTAACATACTGGTATTTACAGTAACTTGAATTGATTTAACCTTAACAGAATATTTTTGAAAAATCCGCACAATCTTTTTATTGTAACAAATATCTTATCAAAAAGGTATAAAGTTCACGACAAAGGTTGGTCGTTTCAGCTGTTTAGAACCGCTCAGAGGTCAGTTGACTAGACGTTAACAAAATACTAAACATTTTTATTCAACAGTAATGTGATAAATGATTCCAATTTTTCGGCAAACCTTCTTTTGATTCTTCAGGACTGGTCGTTTGTGTTCGTAGAATTATTTATTATTATGACTAACCATCAACCCGTTTTCCACAAGAAAATTGGAGTTACATACTTGTTGTACAGATTATCTCTGTCATCCATAATAGCGAAAAAAAATAATGAACATAAATAATAGTAAATTGCGTTCAAATTATTCTAAAATGCAAACATTAAGCTATAACGTATGTACTACAGTTGTCGTAATTCAGACTGCTTAAAAGCTGTGATTATTAACCAATATGTCTGTTAATAAACGTATGCACCAGTTCATTTTTTTGAATTTTTCTTTCGCCACTGTCTATATAATTTGTTTAATTTACTATACACAATTAGTGGATTTACACTCTAAAATAATTGGTTACTGGCAAGGGAATAGAGCTCTTTTATTGGGTAAGCAGAACAAGACTGATATACTTGTATTTGAACAATTTAAACATTCTGCTATTAATGTCAATTTAGCCATTTTTGCCTACTACAGCTTTCAGTTTATTGCTTTGCATTGTCTGGAATGTTTTCTGCCTTGCGACGGTTTAGAGCATAGTCCACAATGATCTTTTGGGCATAACGTTGGCCTGTTGGTGTGCCATTAAAGATATGGAGGTCACTACGCTACCCTAAAGAAATTCCAGCCCATACCATAAGACCAATACCACCAAAGGCAACGACTGGTTGAGTATACTAAGGTAAGGTACGATGTCCGGCACTACGATATACTCTTTGACGGCGGCTATCATCGCCGAGACAATATCTGCACTCGTCTGAAAACAGTATATCCTCCCACGGTGTAGCTCCGTGAAGCCTACTTCTTGAACATTCCACCCGGTGTCTTCGTTGAGCCACAGTACTTGCAAGACACATCTCAGGGGGCGGTATGAGGTAAGTCCTACCTCAAACAATCGATTTCTCACAGTTTGGTAGGAGAATCGATTTCCTGTGGCATTCTGGGGCACTTGCTGTAGATGTCGAGCAGTTGAAAAGGAGTGCATTCTTGGGTTAATTACCAGAAGACGTTCCTCATGAGGTGCTGTGATGCTAAAAGATCCACTTCTAGGCCTTCTTGCAGTCGTACCTATTTGTCTAAGATGCGAAAGGGCACGTGAAATTACGCTCTGCTTGGTTTCTAACATATTAACAATATCAACCTGGCGATCTCCTTTCTGGTGCATAGCAACGGCTAAATTTCGTTGTTCTATTGTTAAATGGTTTTTCTGCATTGTTGGTTATTATTAAAAACACAAATGTAACACACGAATAAAAAAACAATGAACAAAAAAGACCTTAAGAAGACAGGAAAGATTATTCAATTAAACACGCAAACTCTAGTTGATACAAATACGGTTAAACAATTGCAATTGGATTTGATTGTTGTTTGTTTTTTAACAGCAAACGTTGTCGCTTGCTCTAATTGTCAATAATGGACGACCATTGGCCGCCAAATACTAACATATATGCTTAATATTGCAACATCCCTATTCATTGTTGAGTAGTTTAGTTAGTATAACTTGTTTTAATGGGTCTAGGACAGAACGTCCTTTGGTTACAACGCCAACTAGTCACAACACCTACCAGTGTTTATGACGCCAGCTTGGCCAGAACGCCCACTTTAAATTTTGGTCATAAAACCTATCATGGTCGCAACTTTTACTGCTGATACTGCTCACAACGTCCATTCTAGTCAAAGGCCCACTTAAAACTCTAGTCACTACGCCACTTTGGTCGCAACTTTCACTACAATATTTGGCCATAACGTAAACTACTCTGGTAACCACTTCCACCGACGAATAGTAAATACACAGCACACTCTCGTTGTAACGTCCACCATGGTCACAACTTCTACTGTAAGCGTCGATAGACATTGTAACCAGAACGGACGTAATGACAAAATATCGTCGAAATATGAATTGGCGTTGTAGGTCCTATACCTTTATCTCTAAAATTTTTCTTATCCTTGCGTATAGTCTTTCTACTCTACCTAATAACATTACTATCCTGTAGTTTACGCAATTTTATTATGATTGTTTGCAAGGCTACCAGTGTCTTCTCTGTCTTCTCTTTTCCTGTCACGTTGATTATTTTTATAATATATTCTTGCACCTTTCTCATTTTTCCATTTTGATTGTGTTCTGCTGCCTGTTCAATAGTCGTTGTTTTTTCTTTTGTTATTTCGAAATACTCAGCCTCTCAAACTTGGTTTCTTTTGTTTTTTGCATCCCGCTATCCTTCCATGTGTGACGTAATACATTAAAAACAACAATTTTTAAATAGGCATATATTTACGATAGCTGTAGTTATGATAATTTTTATTATTTATTAATGTATTTATTAAATAATAAGGTATGCTTCGTGATTTCTACATTCACTTTAGTGATAAACAAAACGTGTGTCCTAATTCGTAATTGAGTATCTTCGGTGCCATTTACTGACAACAAGTTTATTTTAAAATGATCCGTGGTATTAATATAATTAATTCATCGCCAAATTTCCACTTGCATTAGTAAATAGAGAAAAAAACAAATCAATTTTATATAAATAACTCTTCTCTATTTCAGTAACGCAGTTTATAAAAATTAGGTCAATTGCTACCAGCTTTATTAGATTATTTGAGAAAAACCTTTCTAAACCTGTTACAAAGAGTTTGTCGTTGAAAACTTATAATTAAAGCTAAAGCAAACTTCTTAACTAGATCTAAACATTTACTTTTACTCCTGAAATAATAGAGATAGAAGGTTTTCATTTACAAAATTGCTTCCTTTATGTAATTCAAACGTTACTTCAACATTACGAAGCAAACACATAAAACAATAAAATATGTTAATCGCATAAAATAAAAATAAAAAAAGAATGATTGAAGGTGGGTATGAGAAAACAAAGCGAGAGCTGCATCTGTTTAGTAAAACATAATTCATCGATGAAACTGTACAAATTAAATGAAAATAGTTACCTTCGTAAAACTAGTCTTGGTTTTCTTTGCTGTTGTACTCCTAATTAAAAGGAAGTAAGTCTTAAAATAAAATAGTTTTTCATGGACATTGCCATAATGTTTTTTATTGATTAATATTAACTACGTAAAAAGATTGCTTGCATTTATAAGATATAAAAAAGATTGCTTGCATTTATAAGATATAAGTTAAGTAGAGGAGCGACGGCAACGTCTACTGATATTGATTGTTTTCGTTAAATCTGGAAATCTGCTTTAATAGAACTTACGTGGAATTGGATTGCAGAACACAATTCAGATAACTTCAAGACTTTTTATAAAGCGACTAGGAGTTTTAACTTTTGAGTTAGTATTATTTTACAACACACACATTGTCCATTTTTATATTATAATAACTTCTTTACGTTCTGACTAAAACTTGTTCATGATTATATAAAAGTGTTAGTTATTTGATATTTTCAACAAGCCTACATCAAATAATAGTGTATTATGTTACAAGTGTATAATGAAGTCTTTAAAGCACGCTCGACGAGTTTAAGAGCACGACGCGAAGGGGAGTGATTTTAACGTCGCTAGTGCTTTAAACGCTCAATTATACACGTTCGTCATATGCTATTTTTTATCATAATTGCATCATTATTAGGAAAATAAACCTGAAAAGAAGCATTTTGATTGGAGATGGAAATTGATTTGCATTTGGAGTTTATGTTGCTATGTCAATTCGACGGTTTTGCAATTTGACTCCCGCCATACAATTTTATTTTAGGTATAACTATATAAATAAAGAAGTTGATGACGTCATTGTTACTTAGCAACTTTAAAACACGCGCATGCTTTAATGTTGTGTTTTGCACGCTTTTTCGTTTATCCACTAGGATTAAGATGCAGGTGTAATAAAATATAATTTATTTTTTCGTTATGGGGTTAAATTATGTATATTTATATTAAAAGCCAGATCCGTACTTTTTATTTCATTTATGTATCTACAAACAAACTAAAATATATAATAGTTATACAAGTAAATTAATTTACATTTTTCAAAAAATACTCTTTGAATAAAAAAGATAACAAAACCCAAACCTATAATAATAATTTATACAGTATGGAAACTTTAACTGCACTAAATTCTGTAACTCGATATACAGTATCTCTGTAAACATTCTTAAAATACGTCAACGTTAATTGTTCACTGGGTACATTTCAGCAGTCATGTTCTTAGTTTATCTTCACCCAGCGGAGTGCAACAACCCTTAACTTTGGAAATTCATTTCAAGAGCAATACAATACATGATTTATTTTATGATTATTTAAGTAGTTAATGTTAAAAAAAATAAAATGTACAATGTAAGTTCAATGCCGTTTAATGTAAAAGATGTTCAAAATGTGCATCATGTCTTTCTTAAATCCATTTCTTACAACTTGTAACATTTCCGGTGAGATTTTCCTGATGTTGCATCTGATACCGGACAACATTGAGAATCTGCAGTAACGTATCAGGCATGAAGCCAGGCAAATCTCACTGGAAATTTTACAAAATGTAAGAAATAGGTAAGCATTGACTGGTTTTTTATTAAGAAGGTATGTGCATATTTTGAACATCTTTTACATTAAACAGCGTTCAACTTACATTGTACTTTTTAATTTTTCAGCACGTAATCTCTTAGAATATTTGTAAAATAAAACATGCGTTGTATTCTATTCTTCTTGAAACGATGTGCAACTTGGCATACCTTTACATTTATCAAAAATGTTATCAGAATGTAAAACAGATAGCAAAATATTAAATTTGACAATGTGGCCAGGTGTTGTTCATTATTTTATAAAACGATTAAAAATCGATATGTAGTAGCACGACAGGCCTTACAGTTCATGGTTAGGAGGTGTGCAAATACATATAGGGTAATTCTAGAAGACATGGCTCACTTTTTTGTAAAACATCGGTACTTCTTTATTATAAATCAAAAAGTGTTTTACAATTCACAAACTTAACAAGAAATACTTAAACTATAGTTCTGAAACCATGAATAAGAAGTAACCATAATTAATTATGTTTAAAAAATAAAACAAAAAAAAATCCTTTGCGAACCATCTCACCTTTACTATAGAGGTGAGATAACTCGGGTGGGAACTATTGCTATAATGGGTTTAAAATTTGATTTATTGTTAAAGTCATCAGTAACTACTTTTGATCTACCTATACCATTTTTCCGCAGAGGTCACATACATCTGAATATTTTGTGCATCCTTCGTGTAGCCATCTGGAGCATCGAACACACTTAATTCAGTCATCTGATTTTGTGGTGGTTTCATAATTTTCGCCACAACTTGCGCATTTATTAGAAGAACTGGACCGGGCTTTTTTAAATTTCACTTTCTCTTGTCTCATAGTAATCTTACTCATTTTCACTTTCCTCTTTTCTTTTTTCTTCATCTCGCGTTGCATGTTTTCAATCAACTTCTTCTTTTTAAACTCAATATTGTCCGCACTCGTCAAGACGGAAGACGGTTGCCTACTTCTTTTTCGAACACAGGTCAGAGCTTCTGCAATGGGCACCGGACTAATTTCATTTCAAAGTTTACCTGGATTTCTTTTCTCTGGTGTTTTCGAAGCCTGCGTTCCAGCTGACGTACGTAGTAAGGCTTCTGTATTTTCATTGCTGATTCCTGCTCTGCAGTTTTGTGCAGTATTATCGGTGAGGTACGCATAGTCAGGAATTGCTGACGGATCAAAAGGGACAATTCCAGTTGCCCCGAACGAAGAGACCGCATTTTTTACGGTTGCAGATTTCTCCCACGCTGCAGCGAGTAATTTCCCAACCACTGACCTATTAATACGTCGATTAGGATTTCTTCTCATAAACGCGTTGCATTCTTCGTAATAAAAACTCTTCAGAGATTTGAAAAATCCTCTATCAAGAGGTTGCAGAAACTGCGTCGTGTGGCTAGGGAGGCACACGAAAATGATTTGATTTTCTGCAGCGTATTCTAAACTTTCCACACTGCTACAGTATGATACGTGTCCATCAAGAACGATCAAAACGTGCCCCTGTGGCTTCCTCGGAACAAACTGTTCCTTTAGCCATTTAAAAAACAGGATATTGTTAACATGAGCCGATTTTTCTCCCATAAACACTAGAGCACCTGGAGGCATTCCGTCCACAAACTCGGGTTTCATATTCTTTCCTTTAAAAATGCACGTTGGAGGTATAAATGACCCCTCCGCATTGCAATTACAGATATGGTCTCCCCCTCTTCTCTGGACGTAATTGCAGCGACGTTTCTTGATCCTTTCTGAGCAATAACATGACCAGGTCGGTTGTTCAGTTAGAGGCCCGTTTCGTCAACATTATAAATTCAGAAGCTCAAAATAAGATGCAACGTCCCTCCTATTCATAGTTATAGATCGAGCTGCAGACACACCTTCTGAGTTTCTTACGGCAAGTTCTTTATTACGCCTCAAAAATGGCTCGAGCCATGGATATCCAGCCATGCGTTTTACGACATTAAACTTGTGTGGAAGATTCAGTTTTACAGCCAATTCAAAAGCCATGGAACGTACAGTGGTTTGGGTTGGAGAAAAAGCGAACTTCTGTAGTTTATTAATGTGCGTAAGCAACTTTTTTTTATATACTCGTACTGGCCCCAGAGTAGATAATAGACCCAACTGCAGTTTTTCTGAGATATTATTCTTCAGACGACGACGTAATGTCGAATACGGTACTCCAAAAGTGCGAGTTGCTTTCCTGACTGCCATCGTTTCTTGTTGTACAACCTGCATTGCACGCAATAGGTCCTGTTCCGACCATTCTCCACGGCCGACGCTACCTTTACGTTTGTACTCTGTAGGCATTGTGACTGTAAAAACATTAATATATTAATTTACAAAATTGAGATTACTGAAACGTTGATGAATATTAATCAAAAGATGGGCCATCTCTCCTTCTTAAGTGGTGAGCCAACTGACCTGACTCTGTAAGGAGAGATGGCTCACCACTTTGTTGCAACATAGTCGGTTCAATGACTTAAAATTTAGGTTAGGAATGTAGGTAAAGCGTGTAAGACGTACATAGCGCTAGAAAACCCAAGAAATTTAAGCTCACTTACTTGTTTCGAACTTACGAACGAATAACTTAAATATATTTTCACTGTATTCACAGCTGCTGACTGTTAATAGACACTCTGAGAAGCAGCGGATGTGAATGCACTTGTGTTGTTATGCGTCATAGAATAGAAGACAAGGTGCAGTGTTGCCAAATGGTAATTTATAACTGTACAAACTGAGATATGCTTAGTGAGCCGTCTCACCTAGTGGGCCATCTCTCCTAGAATTACCCTAATCAGTTAAATATAAACTACTCAAAAATGATTAGGAATATTGTAATATAAAGCATATATCTTTGTATTTGGCGGCTAATGGTCGTCTGTTATTTATAATTAGAGCAAACGGCAATGTTTGATGTTAAAAAACGAAAAACAATCGAATCCAGTTGCAATTGTTTAACCCTATTAGTGTCAAGTCGACTTTGTGTGTTTGATTGAATAATCTTTCTTGTCTTCTTAAGATCTTTTTTGTTCATCGTTTTTCTTTTCGTGTGTTACATTTATGTTCTTAATAATAAACAGCAATGCAAAGAAGCTACTTAACAATAGAATCACGACATTTAGCCGTGCTATACACTAAAGGAAATAGCCAAGTCGACATTGCTGATATGTTAGGAACCACGCAGAGCGTAATTTTACGCTCCTTTCGCGACTTACGACTGCAAGAATGCCTGGAAGTGGAACTTTTCGCATCACGACACCTCGTGCGGATCGACTTCTGGTAATTAATGCAAGAATGCACCCCTTTTCAACTGCTCGACATCTACAGCAAGTGCTCTGGAATGCCACAAGAAACCGAGTCTCCAACCGAACTGTGAGAAATCGATTAGTTGAGGTAGGACTTACCTCATACCGCCCCCTGAGATGTCCTAAGAGCTGTGGCTCAACGAAGACAACGGGTGGAATGATCAAGACAATTTGGACATTGTACCTTACCTCAGTATACCCAACCAGTCGTTGCCTTTGGTGGTGGTAGTGTTATGGTATGGGCTGGAATTTCTTTAGGGTGGCGTACTGACCTCTATGTCTTTAATAGTACACTCACGGGCCAACGTTATGCCCAAGAGATCATTATGCACCATGCTCTGAACCGTCGCAACGCTGTTGGACAGGAATATTTTGCTTTTTTTTCTTGACGACAACACAAGGCCGCATCGTGCTCGGGTTGTTTTATAGATGCTTCGACATGAGGTAATAAACCATCTTGCTCTTCCTCCGCTATCTCCAGACCTCATCTTTATCGAGCATGCAAGGGACCTATTCAGAGACAGCTAGATCAACATAATCTATGGGCCACTACTGTGCAACAGCTGAGGGATGTATTGCCGGTACTGTGACATCAAATTCCGGAAAAACATATTGATAATTGCATGCCAGCACGGTGCAGAGAAACCACAACGATTTTCATTATAATATTGTTAAATTTCTTCTTTAAACGCACCTTTGTTGTAATTTTCATGTTCATTACTAAAAAGATGTTACATTTTGTTGTTTTGGTAGTTTTTTATTATAAATGCAATTGGTGTTGCCTTTAAGTGTTTTACACTGCAATATCCCTATTCATTTTTGAGTAGGTTATTAGCTAGGTATACTTTTTTAAAAATAAATAAGACAAACGTAAAACACTAACAGTATAATACCTAAGTAGTTATTAATACAATACGATTACTTAATTTTTCTATTTCGGTTTTATAAAGCCGTTCTAAGCGCACCGTTTTAGCTTAAAAACAGTACCTTAAGGAGGCCTATAATCGTACTGTTTTTAGTTTGTTTTTTTTACGATGTTGGTAGTTCAATTTGAATTTGAAAGTTTGAAATGTCAGTTTCAGCCACCTGTCAGTGCT
>JABXWE010000886.1:0-17557 GCA_014611495.1 Limonius californicus | reverse complement strand
TCTTAAGGTTCGACCCCCCATGTTTTCGGCCTGCACGACCCTTCCTTCGAACCCTTATAATTATTTTCAGCTGTTATAGATTTAGGTAATATTCATAGCAGCCAAAAACCATTGCCTAACAGAAGATATTAAATAGTACAGGGCCGATCAGTGACATTGCGGTATTCCTGCTTGAATTTTGTTTGTGTCCGAATAGGATGCATTTAGTCTCACTTGAAACGTCCTGTTACTTGCAAATGACATAATGATATTTAAAAGATATGCTAAGGAAATTTGCAGCAGTCTATAGGGCTGTCCATTTATCAACACTTTATCAAAAGCTTGTTGAACGTCCAAGAATACAGCACATGTATGTGCCTTAAAGGGTACGTTTATGTTGAAGCTGCGATAAACGATAAGAGCAGGTGTTTATATTGGAGCGACGCGTTGAGACACGCTTGGCAGCCGAGCAACGATAAGAGCGGCGCTAATAGTACTGCCTATTTTCTTTGCCTTTATCAGGTGTACTCGGCATGGATATCGACAGCTTAATTAGTATTTGTTAGATCCCCCTTGTGGGATCAAAAAGATAAAAATCATCATAACAGATTTGTTCTCGACAAATCATGGGACGAAGTAGCTGTAAAATTCAATACAACACTAAGTAGAAATTTTAATTAATATTAAACATTAGTAATTTCTTTAAGTAGGTGTGAACAATGATAGGAAATTCATACAGAAAAATGTATAATAATAGTAATAGTATTTAAATTGGATTGCGACAAAGATAAGTTTTAAATAGATTGCGAATATTTTCAGCAGCTTGGTTTGGTCTTCCAGTATTGCTTGGTGTGATATTTCTTGGTTTGTTTGTGCTTGTTCCTTGAACGTGATGTTTAATGCCTTCTCTGTCAATGATAATGTTATGTAGCAAACAATATCATCAGCTACATCTGTAGATGTTTGTATCGCTGTTCCTAAAATTCTTCACTTAGAATACAGTAATTCAAAAGCACATTCAACAATTCTTCGTGCTCTTGATAATCTAGCATTCAAGTATTCTTTATCTGCATCAATTTGTTGTCTTCCATAAGGTTTTAATAGATTAGGGAGAAGTGGATAGGCTTCATCACCTATGATAACATGGGGTAGAGTGATGTCTGAGTTTGATAAAGCGCATTCGTTGGGAATGTTAAGTAAACAAGGCTGAAGACCTATCTGTTATCTATTATAATTTTTTTTTAATAAAATGTGACTACATTTACTTACCTGATTGTAATCATTAGCCGCTCTTCGGATAAAATTGGTCTACTATGACAATTGTGTTCAAGTTCAAGGAAGCAGCATTCATCAACAGCAACAAGAAAGTCTTCAGCCAGCTAAGTGTAGAAATCGGCAACGTGTGGAAACCGCTTATTGGACGCCTCAGTGAACTCAAATTACATTAGTGTTTTTGTTTCGCATGGTTTAACTTCGCACGCTTGATCGCTTCACTAATCATGTCTTTAGTATATAAGCTCTAGTAGTCTCTAAGTTTGTTAGTATTCACCTGATGACGACTGTAGATACCTAACAGTCGAAACGTTGTGTAATTACTGTGTTTTTAAAAAATAAAGACAATGGAAGTCCAAACTACTGATTTTATTTCAATTATTATAAATATCTATTTTTGTTGCGAGTTCTACTTACACAGCTCTTACAGTATAGATATTATATTTGTAGTATTATTTGTTTTAAAATATTATATTTAATATAGTGGGAAGTATAAAATAATAAATATTTCCTAAATAAGATAAGAATCTTTATAACCGGAACGATCTTACTCTGGGAATTACTTTCCAAGCCATCATCAGGCTATAGATGCCTAAACATTTTGTAGCAACAGACTATAGATTATTGGTAGCCTCTCAGTAAGGGTGCTAATGATACTATACATTTATAAATAGCAGGTAATTAGATATCGTACAATATCTTTAAATACTGACCCCGTTTTTACTAATGGTCGTGTATGAATAAGCGTAACGATTGGTAAATTTGGAAGCACTCACACTGTAAAAAATATTTCTCTCTCTCTCGCGTGATTTATGATAAAAATTATAAGGGATTTTTAAGAGCCAACCCTTCGTGCTTGTTTTAGTTATCTATTAGTTTGAACATTATAGAGAAAATATTATAACGTGTTAACAGAATGTATAGCTACGCGAGCTTTCTAATTAAAGGGATACTTCTATAAGTTATATATAAATCAGAATATGCACTACCCAATCAATTTTAAATCATACCTTTAGGAATTTATAATCTCACTAATATGGGCTTTGTAATTTTGGGGCAATTGTGCTTCGATTTTATCACAAGTTATTACCATGTCTGATGATAGCTAATCACACCTTCCTAGCTGCAGATAGAATCGCTAGTAATGGAAGTTTACATGAAAATGCATTTGTATTCAATTAAATATACAAGTTTACGTAATCTACGAGGCTTGTTGAACTGAAACACATCATTGATCAACGTATCCTGAAAACAAATGCTATAATTCAAATATCGTTTGTTAATGTTAGTAGTGTTTGTAAGCAACACATTAACAACTTTCTGGCGTTTGAATTTGATTCTGACTTTTAAAACTTCGATTTTGAAATGGTGTTTATTGTTGTCCGTAAGTCAGTCCAAGTTTCATCAGCGTGCGGTCCTACAATTTTTATGCGCTGAGGGTGTGCAGTCATTGCAGATTCATATGCGAATGCAAGCAGTGTATGGAAATGCATGTATTGCGTACGCAACTGTGAAGGAATGGTGCAGAAAATTTAAGAATGGAAAAAAGGGGACTATGGTTGGGCCGCGACCAGGTGCACGGTGTACTGCATTAAAAGAAAACAATATGACATATGTGGAAGGCCTTATTAGAGAAAATCGACGAATTAGAAAAACTTCAGAAATTGTTGGTGCGAGTGTAGAATCTGTCCATAGTATTCTTCGTAATCTGGGTTACAGCTTAGTTTGTTCGCAATGGATTTCTCGTCTCTTGTCTAATGAACAAAAATTCTTGCAAATGGGTTTATCTCTGCAGCATCTTACAGACTATAGGCAAAATGGTGATGACTTTCTTCTGTCAATAGTTGCTGGTGACGAAGCTTTGTGCTATTACTACGAGCCATCCAGTAAGTTATCATCGATGCAGTGGAAACATTCAAGTTCACTACCACCGAAGAAGTTTGAAGCACAACCTTCTGCAGAGAAGATCATGTTAACACTTTTTTTCGACCACGAAGGACCCTTGTTGATAGAGTCTAAGGAACCTGGAGTAAATGGCAATGCAAATCTGTATAATGAAATTTTGAATAAGCTTCATCAAGCAATAAGACGGAAACGTTTAGGAAACCTTAGGCCTGGAGCCATTTTGCTGCACGATAATGCTAGGCCGCATGTTGCTAATGTGGTAAAAGAAAAATTTCAACGAAAGAAATGGAGGATTTTAGAACATCCACCCTACAGCCCGACTATCGCCCTGCGATTTCCATAATTTTGAACCGCTGAAAAAGCGTTGAAAGATTGGCATTTTGAGTCTGGCACAGAAGAAGACTTCATCAATTAGCCGCCACAAGAATTCTATGAGCAGGGTTTACGTCGGTTAGTAAAACAATGGGATAGGTGTCTTAACTGTGACGGTAATTATTATACCGCATGACAGCTTTTAGTATTCTTCTTTATTGATGGCGTTTGATGGAAGTTATATTTCCGCTGTTGTTTGAGGCATTATATATAGCTTGCTTCAGTAATGAAGTACCTGCTCTTGTTCGGTGAAAATTTAATTGACGCTACTTGGAATATATAGGATTCATAATTTTATAGAGCGTAATGTTAAGTTTTTGGTTTCTCAGCACAGAATATGAAGATGTTTTAGTTGTAGCAAATTCCAATTAAAATTAATATAGTTTAGTAAACAGTATTTCTAAATAATTGTTTTTGGTCAGCTAGATGGATATTTTACAATAGTCCTAATTTATAAATAATATCAAATTCTAACGGATAATCCAGTAATAATTTACTAATCCTTTATTAGCAAGCAACAATTTACCCCGCTATGGACGCAATTTCATAACCTAAAAATGCGAATGGTACGTGTATGATTATTCTAAGGCAATCTATTTAATTATCCGTACATAGTAGTTCTTGTAGTCCAAACTTTACTGTTAATGTAACAACGCCTATTCATTGTCGCGTCGGTTTTTCAATAAATTGCTGTTAGCATACAACACGACTTTGTTGAAATACTGGACCAGAAAATTTAAAATAATTAAACAAAGTTCAATAAGTACCCAACAAATTTAAGAATGCTGTAACAATTTAGTAATTTACTTAAAATAGTAAGATGCTAAAATTATCCTCAATGTATTTCTTACCGATAGTTATGTTACAACAGGCAAACAAAAATAGTTTGGGAATTGTAGATTGGTTTTACTTCTCTATTTCTGGTGCTACTATAAGTTGCTTCTACGTGGCACTAGCGTATGCCAAATGTAATTGTAACACGACGCGAAAAGTTCAGTAGCTACAATGGCTTTTACTTACTTTAGAATACAAGATATTTATTTAGGAATACATAAACAAACTTCTAGAGCGGATACGATAGTCATATAAGTTTCTTGCAGTGTTTCACGTTTGAATTGCTTGGTGAACCGAGTTGGATATTTAACAAGTTGGTTAAAGGCGTTGAATAAGCAGAGATGAACACTCCTAAAGATATCTAGTTTCCTATTTCTATACGTAAAACATAAATATTCTATATAAGGAATTCCGTATAATGACGGCCTGATACATTAAAAAATGCCTTGGCCATTTCCTGTATTTATTTTTATTTATTATTATATTACTATTACTTGTAAAAACAGATGTACAAAGATTTGCAATACCCATACATGGATATGAGAGTCTACAAGGTACAATCATATTATGTACTTTGTTTCTATCCTTGATAGTTTATTAATTTGTTGCAAGCTTATAATAGGGTTATCATTCTACTAATTAAGAATTGAAAATGTGCTTGTGGTAAAGAAAATTAAATGGCATGTTCAGCGTACTTTTATATGTACTGCGGTACCATTGTCCAACCGAATTTCTTATTTACATTGAATATTGTAATTTTTTAGTTGAAGAACAAGAACATCTAAAGCAGTAATTTCTAACTGGCTTAAGAAAGTTATTGAAACGTTTCAAAAGATGGTATGTTCAGCGTTCCAAATACTAGCTCCTATTATATCCTATCATCGAAAGATGTAGGTAATCAAATCATGTTTGTTGAGCAGTCCAAATACCAACTGCAACCTTAGGCGAACGTGTTTGTGTAAAAGAAAATCAATTGATATGTTTACCTAATTTTTCTATGTACTGCTGGCTTCCGTTACATGTAATTATTTATCTAAATGGAATATTCTAATTTTGCGAATGGTTTAAATCAGGCTGTACCCTTCTTCTTTGGGTGCCTTATCTCTTACGAGATGTAGCCATCGTCTCTCCTATGCCTGTGTTGCGCGTTTATAGTACCACAAACATAGAAGACCTACAGCTTAACGTGGGCACCGAACCGTGGGAAGTGTAAACACCTTTACTCCAGAGAAGATTTACTAGACAGAATACCTCCCTGGTTTGCCATTGCCTAGTGAGGGAGAACGACCATTACAAATCTGATGTTCCGGTACTGGGAATTGAACCCAGGACCTTCAGCGTAGGAGTCTAACCTCTAGCCCACGGCCACCTCTACTAGATATAAATCATTTCGGAAGATGGAGGAATTCAATGAGGTTTGTTCAGCGGTCCGAATACTAACTCCCATCTATATATTCCCATTTCTATATATTACTAGCCGCAGGTACGTGGAATTATTTATTTACATTGAATATTGTAATGAGGAATCAGAACATCCAGCACAGTAATATTTACATAGTACAAGACAGGATGCACCTCGTTATAAAGGAAACATTTGGAAAGATGTGGGGAATCCAATTATGTTCGTTTAGCAATCCGAAAACTAAGTTCTATTGTATACGTGAAGGCGTTTGTGGCAAAGAAAAATAGAATGGTATGTTTAGAGCACTTTTGTTTGTATTACTGAGCACGATTACGTTGAGGCCGTTACTTCAATTGAATATTGTATTTGTTAGATAAACAACCATAACATAAGCAATGATATCAACATGGTTTAAGAAAGGTTGCACCCTATTATACAGGGTGTACTATTACAACTGGGGCCTGACTCGTCAGCGGACAGAGGATGTCAAAACAGTGAAAAAAGATTTTGAACAAAACATCATGCACATTTTCTGTACTCCATTATTATTATTATAGGAAGTGCTTAAAATGGCCACCTTCTGCCTGAATACAGGCTTGCAGTCGCCGTGTCATAGAACGCCTTGTTCTTTCAAAAATACCAGGTGTTTCTGGATTTGCTTGCAGTCTTCTTGTATGCGTTGGCGAAGTATTTCGATATAAGCAATAGATGGCGCAGTAAACAATAGATTTCAAGTGGTCCTACAGGTAGAAGTACAATTATATTAGATTTAGAGCACGTGCAGGCCAGTCTATAGGTCCGGTACGACCTATTCACTGATTAAATCTAAACAGTTTTTGGTGACTTATATACGGTATATATATATTGCTATGTTATTTACCCTAAATAATGTAATTATTCTAGACTATACTTATATGATGTGATTTTTGCTTCGAAATACTGATATAATATATAAAAGGATACTACTCTGGAGGTAGAAATTTAGATTATACCTGAAATTGAGTTTAATTAGCTTGGTTATCAATTAAACTATGTTATATGAAGAGAGATTATTATTATAAACAACAAACGTAAACCTGATTAGAATAAAAGGTCTTGTACGATCTTCGGAATGTGCTACGTAGTGCCTTATTAGTGATTGAAGTGAAGTTTTTGTGGATATTCCTTAGGGAATAGTGTTGGAGACGTCTATGTTCGATGTAGACGATGAGTTGGGGTAACCTGGGCCAATTTGGGAGCCCTAAAATGTTAAGTATTGTAAAGTGGTATTTTTACATATTATAAATTCGTGTTTACAAAGGTTAATTTGAATTGTAAAAGATTATTATTGTTTTATTTAGTTTATATGTTGTATAAAGGAAGTATGGAAGTAATTTTGTTTATGTGAATTAAATTGTTTATTTGTAAATGATGAAAGTCGGAGAGAAATATTATCTGTGAGGTTATAATTAAATTTTGGTTATTTGTACTGTTGTTAATAGTTGTGAAGGATGTCTTTGTGTATATTTCAGTGTATTGCAGAGTTTTGTAATGGTTTTTCATAATTTTATAGCTTATATGATTTTGTCTAAATTTAAATATTTAACCAGGTGTACATTTTTTGTCTTGGATTTTAATGTAATTGGTGTTGAAAGTTTCCAAATTTTGTAGAGATCACAAATATGAATTTTGTTGAATATGAGCCGCTGTAGAAGTAGACTAGATATCGTGCCTATAAACTGTCGAAAACCCAGCAAATTTACCCAAATGACCAAATTAGACGAATGGAATTGTGTGAGTACATCATGGAAAAATCGATGTTTCCAATAAATGGTGTGTACAACCCATCAGTTTGCCGTGTCTGGTCGTGAAATAATCCTCACAAGCATTACAGTTATCGATCTCAATATCCACAAAAGTTGAATGTGTGGAGTGGAATATTGGGTGATAACACTATTGGACCATTTCTTATCTAGGGAAACCTAAATGGTATGCTGCAAAACGAAATCGTTCCTGCTTTGCGTCAAGTTCCATGATGAGGCTAGATGAAATTTGGTTCCAATAAGACGGTTGCCCTGCCCACAATACGTTACCCGTATGGGAATACTTATCAAATGCATTTCCTAATCGCGTAATTGGAACCTTAAGAACAATTCCTTGGCCGGCTAGATTCTTGGACTTGTCACTTCTAGACTTCCTCATGTGGTCTTACGGTAAATCGAAAATTTATGGATTTTAAGAAGACAGAGCTACCATACTGGACGAACTGCGAATTAAAATGGAGGATGCATTTGCAACTATTACCCCACAAATGCTTGCCAATGTGAGAATCGGATTTTACAATCGCTTAAGCTATTGTTTGGCAAAGGGGGGCAATTTATTCGAACTTTTATTGTAAATAATATCTTGGTTCAGTTAAGTTCTTGGAAGTGCTAATGTTGACTATTAGTTGATTTTAACTTAAAAATGTTGTTTCCTTCGTCCATTATTAATTTATTTTATTTTATTCGCTTATACCAAGACTTACTACGCAATGTTTTCGTTACTTTTTTTATTAATTTTTGGAAAGTTATTGTAATAGGTATTCGGAATGCAAAATGAAAAATACTTTCATGTTTATGCTGTTAAATAAAATTATATTCGCGATAAATCTGATTTTAATCCTGGTGTCTTGAATACGTTACATTTTGAAGCACAAAGTCATTTACTCATTTGTTTAGATATTGAAACGAGCTCATATCTAGAGTGTTTGGATATGCACACAATAAGGATTTCGTTGTCAGTAAAATTTCCTACGTTTATTAAGGTGCATCGCGTGAACGTTAAATTGTTTTCGCATGTGCTATGTTCGCACTTGAAACTGCCAATCGGTATGTTAGTATGAGGTTTCTTTATTGTTTTGATGTTCCTTGTCCGTTGGCTGAACAGGTTCCACATTTTATAGTACACCCTGTATATAAAACATTTTGGAAGTTGTGGGGAATCCAATCAGTTTCTTAAGCTGTCCGAATACCAACTGCTAGCATATGCGAAAATGTTTGAGGTACATATAATCAAATGGTGTGATTACGAATCTTTTCTATGTATTAGTTGTATACGAAACAAATTAGAAGCAATTCATGCAAGTTTGTTAAGCAATTCGAACACCAGATGCTACTAAGTGCGAGAAACTTCTAGGGGCTTATATGAAGACCTTGACAGTCCGACTTTTAAATTTGTATAATATGAAACAGGTATTTCATGTTCGTAAGAAAGAAAAAAAAATGTTAGATAGTTTGTATTGAAGATAATACTCTGCCTGCGAAAAGCGAACACCCTTGGTTATTTTTCTTCTTGTGTGTATCATATTGTAGTAGATATATGTAAAATAGTTGAGCAGGGAAATGCAACTTGAAACTTTTTAACTCCCATACTAAATACCGATTCTTAGATGAGATGAAATACATTATATTATTATTAAACCAAATAGTCTATCTATTTCCTTTTGAAAGCATCTCATAATTCAACATTTAAATTCAAAATTCAGGGCTTCTCTTGAACATTGATAGTGTGGGCGACTAGTCCATCGTGTACGGCATGCCCGTACTTTTTTATTTGTAGTAAAGGTACAGGGAAATTTAAAACACATTATTGGGTTAACAGAAAATATGGAAACATTTGTATGACTCGTATTGGACTCATTAAAGAATGAATGACATTAACCTATATTTACGTATTTCCTTCTAAATAATTTAAGAGCTTTTTTAAATCGATATCATTTAGAATGGAACGCTAAACAACTCGTACGACATGGAAGAGCATTTGTCCTCAAAGCTTATTTTGGATCGGAATTCAGCAGGAACAGCGCATATTTTAAAGTCAGCTTCCCCTTACAATAAGGCTATTAGTGTAATAGACTGGCGCCCTGGACCGTGTCCAGACTGGGAAAAGCCGCATTGGCTACAAATTGGGGTGATCGCTTCTAAGACTTTTACTGGTTATTTCAGCAGTATTCAAACAGATGTAAAAATGCTACGAATTTTTAAGACCAAGTAAATTATTTTTGATAATTAATAGTTAGTAATCAATAATTCCTGTTTTAAATCCAATATGCAAAACGTATCCTGAATAGATAACACACCATTCGAGAGCTAAGCAGTAATTATAGAATTTATGTTTTCTGTAATAATGATAGAGACTGGCAAATTACATTTGATTGTTATGTTTCATGTATGAGGTGTAAGAATAACAAGCTCACATCTTTTATTAGTTCATAATTTGGAAACCTAGCATGATTAAGATGAAATTGCTATCATCATGTAGCCACTATGTTTACCCAAATACACGTGGATATTCTTCCAAACGTAACTACGATCAAGTTTACCCCTATAAAATGCAGTACAATAATTAAAGATAGTATTGAACGCAATAAGTTTTAAATAAACTATCTAGGGTTGTCTTGCCATAAAGAAAAAAAAATGTAGTCTCATACGTTGCAATAAAATTTTGATTAATCAATTCTGATTCAACAACGAAATACATGAAATTACAGACTAGTTGCAGCAGGTGTAGGTACTGAAAACAATTAAAATTTAGCAAATAGTGTTCTAAAATGATATCTCCCACTGATACTTAAGGTATCTTACAATGATGTTTAAATATGGAAAAGCTACAGTACAATAATATTCGTATCATGTCTAATCGTTTCCATACTGCAGTAAAACATATTCGTATGCAACTGATATTTGAAATTTCGTTACAATAGGATCATAATCCGTTTGGGAAAACTGATATTTTTGCTTACAAATAACTCCTAATGTAGATGGCAACCATATTGAGGGTCAGTTTTCCTATTTTCTTTGCTTTTGTCTCATAAAAACCCGTTGAATGCCGCTGATTCTATCTATAAGAATCAGTCAGATTATCTGGTGACCAAGGGTCAAGAGGTATTAAACCGATGCTCTCCCCCAACTTGACTTTTCTATAGCATCCCCTTTTAACAATCTTTTCGTTTACTGAATTTACATTGTCATTGTCACACCGTATGTTCAGGTAGATTATAATCTGTTACAGAAGTAAAATCTTTGGTACACAATGTCTAAAATATTTGCCATATTTAAAACAAGAAACTGTTTGTCCTATTCTTCTTGTATTAGCAATTGGATCTTTATTCTGTATGGAAATGTTTACATCATAACTTATTATAACTTTGAATTGTGGTATTTTATTATGTAAAGGCAGCTAATATACTTATCAGATTATGGAAAATACATAAAACTAAAACAGCTGTCGTTTTTCCACCTATAATCTTAGTTTAAACTGGCACTCAGGTTTGAAAATCACAATTTCATCAGCCAAAATATTGTTTGGCTGCGTACGAAGTTACTCATACCTTCCTAAAATCACTGTTCCCTCAAACAATATTTTGCAGATCAAAAAGCGAGATCTAGTACGCAGTTTTTTCAGTATGTGTATACACTGGATCCATTATTGACTTATTGTACACCCTCAGTATGGATTTCGGTAAAAGTGTAGGGCCTAATGTAGAAATTGTTATTAGATTGAATAGCTGCTTAATTGTTTATCATCGCTAGTAATACCTATACTAAGTTAATTCGTGAGTAACATATCTCAAATATTCCTTTGATTACTTCGAAATCGTATGCATCCTCTATATTAAATTAGTTTCTCCGTATTGCTTCAATAGTTTTTCATACATTTCGAATGGTTTTACACCTTCCAACTAGAAAATCGTAATTACATTACGTTGTTCTTCAAGTGAGTGAACTGCAATCGGCGCAACTATCCTAATGCCTTTTCTGCAATTGAATGATTGTCGTAGACTTAAAATTTGTCTAAGTATATAGTTGCAATTGTCATCAACACAAGCACACTCTGTTTAACTGAATAGAGGTCCACAGGAAATGGCCGTTAGTTAATGAAATACCCTCCTAGTAGTAAGCATTTATTTACTTGACACATTACTGATACTTCCCTTTTTAAGCAATTAACTTACAAAGGCACCTACACGTCTAGTTCACTAGCACTTTATAACTGATTCTCAATTCCGTGTCTTCCTGATTCTTGATTTAAATGAATTGTCTATTCAGCTCACCTACATGTAATTCTGTCTCTGCCTTATACAGGGTGATTTATAACGTCCGAAATTGTAGCTAGAGGGAACCAAAATAAAGTTTTTTTTACATTTGACAATAGCCCATTACTAAGAAAGTTACAGCAAGTTAAAGTTCTTACAAATTAACGACCACTACCGAATACCGTTGATATTAATTAGGAAGAATTGAAGATAATATCATTGTTTCCACGTTTCGAAGGAAACATACTTCTTACAAAACTTTTTTGCTGTTACCTTAAACTAACTTATGCAGAAAACATTTTTTCAATGCTGAAATTGGCCGGGAGAGATATCGAAATATAATAGGCCCTTATGACCGAGGAGATCGAATGATCGAATTTTGTGAAGGATATCAATTAATGGTAACAAATACATTCTTTATGTTACCATCAGGCAGGCTATACACGTGGAAATCTCCGCCAGAGGCTGATAACAACATCATAAGGAACCAAATTGACTATATGTCAGTTAATAAATGATACAGAAATAGTTTCCAAGCAGTTAAAACACGACCGGAAGCAGATACAGGCTCGGATCATACACCCCTTGTTGCTACAATCAAAACGAAATTTGAGAGACTAACAGAAGCAAATAACAATGTAAATATAAAAGCTAAATTGATTAAAGAAAACGAAGAAATAAAAGTTAAAGTTGGTGAAGAACTTAATAACGAACTTATATCTAGGAACGCTGAACTAACATCAACACACATACAATCACCAGCCAGAAGAATTGAACACATTTTGAGAAATCTGCACAACATACCTTAAACCTTGCCCAAATATTAAGAAAAAGGAATGTATGAATGAGGAAATCCTCAAGATGATGGAAAAGAGACGTGAATTTAAAAATGTAAGTTAGACTGGTTATGCAACTGTTAATAGAGAAATATAAAGACAAATTAGGAACGCAAAAGAGAAATGGTTAAATTCAAACTGTGAAGAAATCGAACTACTAGAAAGCAGACATGACAGTTTTAACCTGCATAAAAATAATCGGGAGGCTGCTGGATTGTATAGACCCAAAACAACAGAAAAGTTGATAGACGGCAAAAGAGACATCATCATGCAAAGAGTGACAGGGTAGACGTCTGGAAGAAATACATAGAAACACTTTTCAGAGATGCAAGATATCATACTGAGAATAATAATAAATGTGAATTCGGCCCTAAGATCCTCAAAGAAGAAGTGGAGAACGCAATCAAAAATGGAAAAGATGGAAAGGCATCTGGACCTGACGGCGTTCTTGTGGAACTTCTCAAAGTGCTAAAGGATAACTCTATCACCATAATCACGAAGTTATACAACTTATATATGACACTGGGGAAATCGCTGAAGAATGGTTACATTCAACTTTCATACCAATTCCTAAAAAACACACTACAAAGACCTGCGGAGACTACAGAACAATAAGTTTGATGAGTCACCTGTTGAGGACCTTCCTTAATATCATTCACAACCGTATATACACACGTAGCGAAGAGCAAATGTCCAGTACTCAGTTTGGCTTTAGGAATGCACTACGAACTAGGGATGCACTCTTTGGCTTACCCGTGCTGGTGCAAAGATAAGGAGACGTAAATTGTGACGTGTTGCCTGCTTCATAGATTACGAAAAAGCCTTTGACATAGTAAAACACTCAGAGCTAATAAACATTCTATATGAAGTAGGACTAGATGGTAAAGATGTACGTATTATTAAGAACTTATATTTGAACCAAACTGCTGACATAAGTGGAAGGTATAAATTCAGATAGAGTTACAATTCAGCGAGGTGTTCGACAAGGATGCGTTCTCTCTCCTATACTGTTCAATTTATATTTGGAAGTCATATTTAATGAATCACTATGCGAAATACAATGAACCCTGGTAAATGGAGAAGGGCTTAATAACATAAGGTATGCTGACGACACCATTGTGTTTGCTGTCTCTATAGATTGCAACAGGATTGCAACAATTAATGAATATAATATCAGAAGTAAGTAAAAAGGACAAAATTCATGATTATTAGCAAGAAACAACAAGCACGAGGAAGACTACTTCTGAACAAGGAGGAAATCGAACAAGTAGAGAAATTCACTTACCTTGGAAGCTCTGTAAACTCGCAATGGGACCATTCAATGGAAATCAAAAGTCGAATAGGAAAAGCAAGAACAGCCTTCGCTAAGATTAGTCCGGTTTTAAAAAACCACCATTTAAGCCTAGATGCTAAATTGGAACTGGTGAGATGTTATGTATTTTCGGTATTTTTATATGGGGTAGAAGCATGGACATTGATGGAGACCAGCACCCGGAAATTGGAGGCTTTCGAAATGTGGGTCTGCAGACGTATACTGAGAATTCCCTGGACTGAACACGTAACGAACAACGAAGTATTGAGAAGACTAAAGAAAGAAGTTGAAATCGGTAAAACCGTGAAGAAAAGGAAACCTGAGTACTTTGGGCATATATTGAGACACCCAGAGAGATTTGAACTAGTACATCTGATAATTCAAGGAAAAATCGATGGAAAACGAGTACCTGGCAGATGCAGAATTTCCCAGCTGAGGAACTTGGTTCAACACTACAACTACAGAACCATTTAGAATAGCAGCGAAGAAAGTAAAAATAGCCATATGGATCGCTAACATCCGATAACGAAGAGACACAAGAAGAAGAAGAAGAAGAAAACATCTAAATAACGATAAAAACAGCGAGTAGGTACATCTTTAATTAATTAAACTTTGAACTAAGAAATCTCACTAAAACAATAACATTAACAAAAGTTGTTCGAAATGCTTTTCGACGCACAATTGCACACGACAAATCCGACAGTCCTGGAAACTATTGTCGTAAATGCTCTGCAGCAGCATTGATGCGATGGCGTAACTTATCGATGGTAGCAACCTGGGTGGCATATACCAGTCGTTTCATGTGTCTCCATAAATAAAGTCCAATTCGTTGAGATCTTTGCGGAAACGTGATGTCAAAGCAATCTTATACAATATGAATAAAATGTGCAGGACAACCATCATGCATAACCCACCTACCTCATGGTAAGTAGCACATCCTAAAGAATATTTTCTAGACGTTCTAGCAGAACTTGTTGTACAAACTGCAAGTAAGAATTACCTTTAAGACATACTGGCAATTCGAAAGTCCCTATTGAGGTGTTCACAGTCCCAATCCAAAGATTTACATCAAAACGCTGGTGAAAGGAATTCGCGTGTGGATCAGCCCATATGTGCTAATTGAGAAAGTTAAGAATACCAACACTGGTAAAATAGCATTCATCAGCCACAAACACTTTTACTGGTAATTTTAGGTCTATATTAATACGATTTAGAAGCCATTCGCAAGAATGTTGCCGTAAAGGATAATCAGCAGGAGCGTGTCTTTGCATGCTTTGCAGATGGTAAGGGTGTAAAACATTTTTGGGACATTGTATGTTTCCAGTTTTTCTTAAGTTTTAGACCATCCGAAGGAATGTATTTTCAGAAGCCGTTTGTTGAATTGGAAATCGTTATAAATACATACATCTTGCACGTACAGAGTCTTCTTCAGCTGCGATATAAATAATATCATTCCTGTGTATTTCTCGTTATTGTAATTAGCAATTTTATCGAAACTAATTACTTATCAATAAACTCTTAATTTTGACGTTTAAATGTACTGACATTTTAGTAAATGCCTTTTGTTCTTTTCTCTGTTCCATTTGCTAGTTTAATTTAATAATCAGCCGCTTTTAATAAGTTAATATCAACTTTTGAGCATTATAAAATAATGTTTAATAACCATAACTTTTCTTATCAATTTGTTAATTGAATACTTGTCAAATCAACTCTCAAATATCCCCAAATTAAATTTAAAACGTAAGTTACTACCAATTTATAAGAAATGCTTATTAACTGATTGACCACAGAAAATTATTTTAATAACCTTTACAAGTTCAGAAAAACATTAAAAATTATTTATAATTGCAAAATAAGCCTAAATATGCAAGAAATAATATTTATTTAATATTTTTCATAAGGTAACAAGCAGTATATAGTGCAAAAACTATAATTTTAAGCTATATTATACTAAATTAAATACGTCATTGTGAAATTTAAAATGAAGTATCCCGTGGCGTCCAATATCCGGTGATAAAAGCATTTCAACATCTTCCCGCTTAATAATATCTGGATTTTCTCTTTTGGGCCAGATAAATGTATTTTTTCTATACTTTCGCAGATATTTTAATTCTATATTATCTCCATCTAAAACACTTGTTATCTGAGCTATAAAATGTTTGACTATTTTCTTCTTCTTTCCTGTCAATTTCACTACAATTAATTTGCCCACCACCATTTCAGCTGAGTTCTCACCATCAGGGTTTTCTAATTTGCTTAATGTATTCTTGTACATCTACACTATTTTTACTTTCGGCATTGAAATTTTCGTCTGCGCTTGAGTAGGAACTGCAACTTCTGAATTAGACGAAGACCCAGAATCTGATTGGAGCACTCGTCTTCTTATTCCACTGGGAGAGGGTTGTAATATGTAACTATCCGGCGGTTTCTCAGGGCTATCATCAGCTGCTGTAGAATGCCCGGGTACCACGTTCAATTTTTTGCGTTTTGCAGAAACCACGCGTTTAGCAGGATTTTGTTGATTCTGTAAATAGCCAAATAACACAGCACTAACATTTGGAGAATAGTTAGCATCTGCTGCTGCAGTCTCCCGTAGAACTTTCATTAATAGTCGTTTTTTTGATAGAGGGCATATACTACACGTGGCAAAACCGCTTACAGCATTTTGTTTTATTGTAGGAGCCATATCATCAAACAACTTTTTGAGTAAACCTGAAAACATGGTTTTCTCTACAGCCGAAGATTTTGGGTTTGAGTTTTTCCAGGTTTGTAGTATATTCCTCCAAGCTCGTTCCGTGGGACCAAAAAAACTTACGTCCAGTGGTTAACAAATATGTGTGACGTTCGCTGGCGGCACACAACATGTATATTAGGGTC
Source organism: Limonius californicus (assembly GCA_014611495.1). Taxonomy (NCBI): domain Eukaryota; kingdom Metazoa; phylum Arthropoda; class Insecta; order Coleoptera; family Elateridae; genus Limonius; species Limonius californicus. The sequence continues at coordinate 713 of JABXWE010000886.1, read as the reverse complement.
TTTGCATAGTTGTAACACTTCTTGGGCAAAATGTCAGGACAAGTTGTCACGAATTAATACTTTAGGTCCATCTATATTATTTGCCATCCATGATTTGATCTGTTATATCCAGAACCTCTTGCGCAACATCTATTGTTACAAAATGGAGTGCCCTTTGGTCCCCCGTTTCTCTACGAATCCCAGAGGTGAACTGCCCTATAAAAACCATATGGTGGCAATTATATCTCTTGTGGCTGATACGCAAAGCATAATTGTTATGGCACTTTTGGTAAAGTTGATGACATTATTAGGATATTTGACATTGCTTTTGTAAATCATTACTTTTTTGTCTGGGTCGTCGCTGAGATTGCTTTCGTCGTAGTTAAATATTGCGTTTGGAGCAATTCCTTCTATTGATTTACATAATTTATCAAGAAATTCACTTAAAACTGCTTGGTTAACAGTGGAGCGAGCTCCTTTTATATTATTGATAATGCGTTCAATAATTCAATTGTTATGTATTTTCAAAAATCCTTTAGCCCAATCAATGCTTGGACTATTGAATTATCGCGAAAACGTGCAATGGTTTTGCCCTGCTGATCTAAATAACTCTTCGCCACAAACCGCAAGTAATTTGTATCTAGGGAAAACCCCAATCGGCACATAAAACAACTGATTCCACAAACTCCTTTTCTTTATTTCCTGTAAATACAGTTTGTCCCCCCCCCCCCCCG